>CM075943.1:58555799-58788211 GCA_038030265.1 Corythucha ciliata
GCGGGTCGCGATCAGGAAGGTGGATGAGGCGCCGTTTGAAGTGAACGAGGCGTTGGAGCTGAGAGACTTTGCCATGGAGGCGATGTTGGACAGTGAATGTGGGGTAAGCCGATTTATGGATTCGGGGCTAGTGGAGGTTAGCAAGATTTACTTGTTTACCTGTGGGGACGTTGAGTCAGCGAGGAGATTTGTAGAGTGCCTAAAAGAACCGGGCAGGCAGAGGGGGTTGAATGTATGCCTACTGAGTGACATACCGACGCCGACTAGGATTAGGGGCGTTGTCACGGGTATGAGGCAGGCAAAAGAGAAAGTATTGAGGTTCATGAAACTGGTTAACCAGGATCTGGGCCTCGACATAGGGTCGTGGCAGTTAGTAGGATTTCGTAGAGACCCGAATGGCGTGTCAACTGAGCTGACGATCGAGGTGCCAGATAAGGACGCGGAGATTGTCAGGAAGGTGGGCCATTTGGGGGTGGAGTTTACAAGGGTAAGGTTTTGGGTGCTTTCCAAGAGAAGGTGGGGTGAGGATGATGAGTGCTAGTGGGGGGGAACAATGAACCCCACGACGCGGCTATGGAGATTGAGGGCGATGCAATCCCTCCAAAGGGTCAGGGATGTTGAAACGCTGAACCCAGAAACGAAGAATTTGATCGAACAAAAGAAATTGAATTGAAACAAAAACCCAGCACTCAACTGCTCACTAACACTGAACGGCTAGAATGGAATTCACTAGGAGGCTAATGGTTTGAAAGTCGAAACGCACATTCTAAGTAGCGGGGGACACGGTTAACATGGCTTTTCATGTCCGATCTTACCGTGCTTACACGACTTCTCTTGCGACGTAAGCACAACCATCTGAACCTACATGACGCGGCAGCTTTAAGAAGGTTCTTTTTTTTCATGTACAACTGTCCCCCTTCTTTTCTTTTTTCTTTTTACCAAATGATACATACGGCTATGTTGAACGAGCCAACACGGCTAGTAATGACGTGGAGTGCGGCGCGCGGCGACGTACCGATGCAGTTCCCCTTTGAGCAAAGCAGCGCAGACGGAACCCAATTAATTATTCACGAATAACAAATAATTATTAGGCCAGCCATTTTAAAAACGCCAAGCATACTTACATAGTTCATACTTAACGGAGTTCGGGGGGGGGGGGGCGGTGAACTTGAGGAACAACTCTGACAGCGTCACTTTGGTTGATGTGCGTGGAGTATTCCGATAACAATACAATAAATTATTTAACCTCCTGACTAATTCGTGAGACGTCAAGTGTCCAGTAGCTACCACTCTTTTCAAAATTGACTTTTTAACGATCTGCACCGCACGTACGGCCTGGCTATTGCTGGCGGGGTGGTAAGTTGGACTTGTAATGAACTCCACGTTATTGGACTTTAAATAAATTTTAAACTCAACCGAGAAATATGGAGGGCCATTGTCCGAAACGATAACCTGAGGGTAACCGAATCGCGAAAAAACACTTTCCAGGTTATTAATGACACTTTGAGCGCATGTCGACGTCATTACAAATAACTCTAACCATTTACTAAACTCGTCGACAACCAGTAAAACTCGGGAGTTTTTTATTTTGAGAAAATCTATGTGCACTCTTTGCCAACAAGACCAGGACTTTTGCTTCGGCCGGTACTCCTTTTTTTTGACTTCATTACTCATAAACTGGCTGGTGTAGCAACATTGGACGTGACGGAAAATGTCATAATCTATGCCTAGCCAACAAACGAACGATCAAGCCGGCATTTTCGAACGCGTGACGCCTGGATGGTCTGCATGAAGCAACGCCAAAAACTTGCGTTTCAAGCTATCAGGAATTATAACACGATTCCTATGCAGCAGACAGCCCTTGTCGATACTTGAAGAATTTCTGACTTTGTAATACGGAAGAATTTCATCTGACAATTTTCCTTTCTCCCAACCGTCACGGGTGTACTCGAAAGTTTTGTGAATCACGGGATCCTGTTTAGTTGCTTTAGCAACATCCTGAAACGACAACAACGTTGCCTCGAATTCGTTGTCCAAAAAATAGCACGTGCCAACGCCCAGTTTGCACTGGTTTGGACTGCTCAAACGCCTTTTGACAGTCTTTGGTCCACTGCTTTCACTGTTCTTATGTGGTAAACGAAGTAAAGTCTTTGTAAAGTAAAAATTTATGAAAAAAATTTGAAAGATTTGAGCTCGGTAATATTGGTGGGACGTGAAGCAGAACGGAGAGCCTCGATCTTACTAGGACTTGGGTGCAAACCCTCCTCATCTAAAACGTAACCTAGGTAGTTCATAAATTTGGAAAATCACTGGAATTGTCGACATTAATTTTGACATTAAACTTGTTCAGTCGTTCCAAAACGGCGTACAGAGTTTCCTTACACTCTTTAAAATCTTTCCCGCCAAGAATTACGTCATCTAGATACGACGCTGCGTTTGGAATGCCTTCTAATACTTTATCCATTAAAGACTGAAACGTAAAAGGAGCAGACGAAATGCCGAAAACTAATCGGGTGTACTGATACAAGCCAAAAATTGTGTTGATAGTTAACAGAGGCTGACTACTTTCAGCTACTTTTACCTCAAGGCACACATTTTTGAGGTCCAATTGACAAAACAACACTGCAACCCTGTAAATTGTTAAAAATTTCTTCGATAAGTGGTAACGTGTAGTTGTTGACCCTAATTTGTTTATTAATCGTATTTTTTAAGTTGACACACAACCGCAGTGATCCGTCTTTTATGGGAACACGAACTACTGGGGAAGCCCACTCGCTGCTAACAACCTTTTTAATAATGCCCTTGCTTTCCAATTCCTGATTTTCCTTTTCTATCTTATCCCGATAAGCGTAGGGAACCGAGTACGGACGATGAAAAACTGGAACCGCATCGTCTTTAAGATTAACGGTCGCTTCAAAATCATCAATAGGTAAATCGTTACTCTCTGGGAAGATATTAGGAAACCTATTTTTTATATCAGACAACAGAGAAATTTGTGAGAGCCCCCTCCCCTCATTTGGTTTGTTCGGATTCTGAAAAATTGGCAATACCAACTGATCTCATGAGCACAACGAGCGTGGCGACTTTCTCCTCATCGGGTAACTGATTAACCGAGAAAAAGGTTGAAGTCTTTCTAGGTAATTCTCAAATGGCTCCTGGCCTTCGACGAACGGCTGGATAACACCCACAATCCCGACACGTTGCATGGGCCTGCGACTGACCGAGAAACTTCGTCGCCGGTGGCTGCTCCGACTAAATTTGAATATTTTTACCAGGATCCGACGAAATATCTGCCGCTGAGCACTCTGAGGCCACTTCATCCACCTTGTGGTATGGGTCGACGGACGGCTCCTCTTCCCATTCACTCAAACGTCCAGGTTCACAGGACGTCTTGAGTACTCCTCTTTCTTGAGGGGACTAGATTACAGGAGGGACGGTGCTAGGGTGCACAAATTTCTATCCAGGCTGAATAATGAGCCACCCAGCCCCAAAAACCCGATGTTGATTCGGGGTAAGGAAGTTACTGATGACAGAACAATTGCTACCAGTTTCTGTAAACATTATTCCACAGTCAGCAACTATTTCCCGCCCAAGAAATCCCATGCAACAGCCCCCGAAATGCGCACACTGTGCCTAGAGGATGGTCTTCATGAACTTTTTAATAGCCCCTTCACACTGAGCGAATTGGACAGTGCATTACGAGAGACCAAATCTGGTAAGAGTCCAGGCCCAGATGGGATCTTGCCAGAATTTCTGATAAACCTGGGTCCAAATGCCAAAGGTGTCATTCTCTCATTGATAAATGAAATCTGGAGACAAGGGACTATCCCTGACGAGTGGAAGAAGGCCGAGATAATTCCTATACATAAGAAGGGAAAACCAGCAAATAGGATACCAAGCTTCAGGCCAATAGCACTCACGTGTGTGATGAGTAAGGTGATGGAGAGGATGGCTCTAAGACGGCTAATGAGCTTCATAGAAGACAGAGAAATCCTTTCCCCGAATCAGGCTGGCTTCCGTAGAAACCGTGGGGCAATGGACCACATAGTTCATTTTACCCAGGCTATAAAGGATGGCTATCAGCATCAGCAATCAACCATTGCGGTTCTGGTGGACTTCAGCACTGCCTTTGACAGGGTTTGGAGGAAAGGGGTGCTTTCGAAGATTGCACAGTGGGGAGTCCATGGAAATTTGTTTAAGTTCATAAGGAGCTTCCTTTCTCAGCGCTTCATCAGAGTCAGGTACGGACAGAGTGTGTCGGGCTTCAGGCAAACCAGACAGGGGGTCCCCCAGGGTTCCGTCTTGAGCCCGACTTTATTCAACATCATGATAGATGACCTGATATCAGCGATTGAGGGGGACATCCCTGGCATGAATGCACTCTTGTATGCTGATGATCTTCTCCTGTGGGCGACTGGTTCGTCAATTCCAGCACTGGAAACCTGTCTGAACCACTCCCTGGCCACACTGGCGGAATGGGCTCGCCAGAATTGCATGACTGTGAATCCCACCAAGACGGAATATCAGCTGTTCTCCCTCTCCAAAAAGCCTTATCCAGTCCGACTTGAGTATCTTGGGAATGAGTTGGTAAAAACTGACTCAGCCGTATACTTGGGAGTGAGACTGGATAACCAACTTACGTGGAATGCTCATATAGAACAGGCTGCTGGCAAGGGGAGAGCAAGAATGAAACTGCTGAACCGTGTTGCGGGGGCCACCTGGGGTGCTTCGCAGGACTTATTAAAGATGACATACACTTCATACGTAAGACCTGCAATGATGTATGGTTGCGAGGCTGCCGTCACTGCATCAGCAACTGCCAGGGATAAGCTAGAAAGATCGCAAAATATTGCTTTGCGAAGTATTACTGGAGGGGCGAAATCTACTCCTGTTGCAGCAATGCAGGCCCATACAGGAATTGAACCCCTAACAGAAAGGATTGATGCTGCAGCAATAATGCTAAATGAAAAGCTTAGGCGATCTAACATCCCATACTGGAGAAATTATAGCGCACCCCATACAAGGCTCATATCCCAGTTAAACTTCACACATGTCGTTGAAAACAAGGTGAGAGACCTGAACCTGAACCTTGGAAATCCTGAGCCTCTCCCACCCATTACAAATCACCGGCCCTTTTCTTACAACCTCGATCTTGTAGGAAGTGCATCCAAAAATTCCGCAACTCCAGCAGAACTCAAAGCAGCGTTCCTCGAGACTAGGCAGCTACGTTACCCGTCTTCAGACTGGCTGCATGTCTACACAGATGGTTCAGCGGATGGAGCTGTGAGAAACGGGGGAGCTGGTGTCTTTTCGACAATATTCGAGTTGAGTGAGCCAGTTGGAGCGTGTGCCACAAATTTTGATGGCGAGATAGCTGCAGTATTGATGGCCTTGCGGGAGATACAAACACGAAGATTGCAGCAGACCGTTATATTTGTCGACTCCCAGGCTGCCATGCTCGCACTAGGCTCAGCTGCAACTCCTGCCCCCTCACGAGCGATTCATGAATCGTTAGAGGTGCTGGCCCAGATTAGGGAATATGGCGGGGTCGTCCACCTCCAGTGGACACCGAGCCACTGTGGTGTAAAAGGTAATGAAGAAGCAGACCGGCTGGCAAAAGCAGGTGCCTTGAAAGCTCAGCCGGATCCACCACAGTCACTGCACACTGCCAAAAGACAAATAGCAGCCGCCATAGCATGTCGCACCAAGGAAAGATTGGTGGCCGCGAGTGCAGGGAAAGACTGGGAGTCCCTCATGGCAGAGGGTGGCCAGATTTCTCAAACCCTACCACGGCGAATGTCAGTAGCTCTGTTCAGAATGCTAACTGGCCACGACTACCTCCAAAAGCATCTAAATAGATTGAGGATAGTCGACTCGCCAATGTGCCCATTATGTAGTCAGGGGGAAATGGACGCCCGCCACCTCATGGAGTGCGCAGCACTGGGAGGGGTCAACGGGTCCACACCGGAGGAAACTGCGTGTGAGAGGTACTGGGCAGCAAGACGTCTAATGCAATCAAGGACGGGCGTAGGATAAAAAAAAAAAAAAAAAAAAAAAACAGGACGTCTGCACCAATCCTGGAATTTAGGGTATCATCTCAATCTCCAGATAATTCCGCACACACGTTAAGTCCTGCTTTCCCAAATAAGACGTCGGAAGAGCTATAATTTTCAAGGTAAAAGTTTAAGTGGGTTTTATAGTTGTTTCAGGGGTAAAATATGAAAAATGAAGATTTAACGGGCGTGCGAAATTATCTGAAGATTAAAATGAGACCTTAAAATCCAGGATTGGTGCTGAACTACGACGATAATTTACGTAACCAGGGGCGTAGGTACGGGGGGATATGATGGATAGATCCCCCCCCCCCCAGAGCTACACGTATACGAACGAAGGAGCACTAGTACCAAAACGAAGAGCCCCATAAAATCGTCAAAAATTAGCGTTTCACATTAAAGTTAGGTTGAACAGATTTTCTGGAATTGAAGCAGCCCGAAAAGGTCCGAGTACGTCCAGCTTTTTCCTTGGACTTCGGACGGGGGGGGGGGGTTCGCCCCGAACCCTCTATCAGACAAAAATCTGTAATATTCTTGGCTATAGCTGCTCGTGGTCTCGCGATGCAACTTCCAGACTAAAATTAAGAAAAAAATCGCTGATTCGCGGTACATGGAGGCCATTCTTCAAATAAATTGTGGAAATCAACGCAAAAGTGTTGGATTTGGGCAAACCCCGCGGTTAAAGCCGAAAAAACACTATAATATTGACAAATAAAAGACGCTTTCAGGTTAAAATTAAACAAAAATGGCAAATGGCGCACTGAAATGGCGTAAAATCGCCTATTCGTGTGTGAAAAAGGGAATAGCATGCTGAATGGCCGCAAAATTAGCACAAAACGCTATTTCACAGCTGAAATTGGGAAAAATCGCTAATTTGCAATTTGCAGATATACAGTTGTGGAAAAACATTAATTCGCGAATACAAAATGAAGAAAATCACTAATGCGTGGCAAAAATTAAAAAAAAAAAACACCAATTAGCGCAGCTAAAATTAAGAAAAACGTTAATTTTCAGTTCAAATTGGGGAAAAGTGCTAATTCTCAGTTTAAAATGGAAAAAATCGCCAATCTACAGCTAAAATTGCGCCAAACGCCAATTCGTGACTGTAATTGAAAAAATACGCTAATTCACAGGTTTGAAACGCTACGGCGCGTCACCACTACAATTCAAAAAAAGCGCAACTTTTCAGGCTGAAATTTAAAAAAAGCACCAATTTATGGCAATAGGCGAAGAAACCGCTAATTCGCGAGTAAACTGAGAAAAATGGCTCGTGCATTGCGTATGGTGAACCAAAAAAATCCTAATTCGTCAAAAGTCCCTCTATTTTGCGGCTAATATTGTGGAAAACACTTATGAAAAACGATAATTTCCAGCTAAAACTGAGAAAAGTGCTAATCCCCTGGTAAACAATTTGAAAAATCGCTAATTTGCTACTAAAATTGAGGAAAACGCCAAAACACGTGGTTAATTAAGAAACATCGCTCACGGGATAAAAACGATACTTTGCTGCTAAAGTTGAGAAAATGCGCAAATTCATGGCTATGGGTGGGGGGGGGCCAAAACCGCTAATCTGCGGCTGAAATTGAGAAGAACGATACACTGGGCCAAAATTGAGAAAAGCGCTAATTTTGCGGGTAGAGTCCAAAAATCGCCCCTAACTGAGAGGTTGAGGCTATGATGATGCCAACAAGATGTCCAGATTCATATGAGTGTGCTGGCTGGGTGGAATGATGACTAAAATGTGAAATTACCCCCTCTTCTCACCCTTACGAGATTTCAATCTGACCCCCCCCCCCCCAGGACAAATTCCTACCTACGCCACTGTACGTAACGCCGAGTATGCGAGGTATAATTGGAGGGGGGTCGAGGAAACACGAGTGCAAGTCCCCCTTAAGGCTAAAGTGGACGACAAGTGTGCGAGAGAGACAGAATACAGTCATATTTGCGGCACCTCTCACGGCTTGAAAAATTGACCGATTTTAGTTTTTTCAACGGATTCTTACTAGTTGAAAGCATAGAAAATTCGGAAATTAGGTCTGTGATTTTTAAATTGAGTGCAAATGTTAAATTTGGAATTAAATTTTTTTTTAAATATTTTTTTGGACAAAACTGCCTTATACCAAGAAGCAGCAGAATATTCGGGAACCAAATAATTTTGGGTTTTTGATTTTCCTCCATAGACATCGCCCGAAAGAGAAAAGTACGACTTCAAAGAGAAAATCGGCCTCAAGAGTGAGACAGAGGACTCTTGCAAGCTGAAGCGGGAGGGATCACCTGCTCACTCAAGAGGGTGGCGGATACACCATTCTGTAGTGTCCCCCTGGGCGAATTATCTTCCAAAAAATGACCATGGGTGAACTAGGGTTTTTTTTTTTAAATCGTTGTTTTCTAATCCTTTTGACTTACTATACGCGGTGTAGGTAAAGAAATTCCGCGCATTGTGACCACTGGCACGAGCCATCAGAACTAATCAGAACTAAATCAGTAGTATATTCATAACGAGGTTCAAACGAGGTTTCATAACGAGGTTCAAAAGTTTTAGGAATTATTTTATTTTTTCGAAAAGTCCGCTCTCGCTCGCTATTTTTTATCGATCTGAAAATCACTTTATATCATTAAGGGGGCCACACACGGTCATCAAGCATGCTTGACAAGCATAGTTTTATTAGTTGCGCTCGTCAAGCATGTTTGACGTTTGACGCCACACCCACACGGTCAAACTTGCCGTCAAGCTTCAACTTCAAACGCGCACACCCAATCTTCAGCAGTGTCCCAATACCCTTTTTTGTCGATGGTTTGAAGGTTTGCTGGATTGAAACACACACACACGATCAAATCTGTTTGCCAAACCTCATGTTTGCGAGCAAATTTTCTGGCAGTGACTGAAAACCGCCAAATGTGATGTCAAACCTTCAAACATGACTCCACACACGATCAAACCTGCTTGTCAAGGATGTTGGTTTGTCATTCATTCTGAACGTAGTTGACTTTTTTAAGATACAGCCGTTGAAAATTTTGGTTTATTATTCATTATGAATAATACACCTATGTTTTCGGTCAGAACAAAAAAATTATTACAACCCACCCTCAAACTTTTTCTCTCTCTCTCTCTCTGCGGAACTCCTTAAGATGTGGCCAGTACCTAGACCTTTTTGCAGGCCTTTACCTGGCCTGTACCCCATCTTTGGCCCGGATACCGCAACAGAGTCGGTCCCATCGCTCAGCTCAACCCGTTAGCCACGGCTGCTGGGATAACAAATTAGGTACGAAAAAATCGCGCTCAAACTTTTTCTGTGTACGTTTCAACATGTCTAGATTCGATTTCTGCAATGTCCGTCCGCCGTACTCCGTCCGGGCCATATCTTCCCCTAGAATTGCTCGAAAAAACTCGTTCTTTCGCACATAAACTCCACTTGGGATCTAGTTGGTCCTAATAGCTGATCAGTTTTATCAACTAACTCCCTGGATATGTGTGGGCCAAAAGCGGGTTCAAAATGGGGGTTTTCAAAGGTTTTGAAATAATAGGGGTGTGGGGTGTCGATTTTCATGTAATTTCAAGCCGGATTTGGCTACATTCATGAATAATAAACCCATGTGTAAAATTGTCAGCGTTTTTATCCGTAACCATAACTCTACTATTCTTCAGGCTCTGTTCTCGAATGGACATGTAAAAATGTCCCACGATCAGTGTTTGGTTTCACTCAGAACAAAGCCAAAGAATTTCACTTTTTTGACCAAAAAACGCTACTCAACTACGTCTTTCAAGTATATTGAATTTGCTAAAATTTGAGACCTGATGCAGCTCTGTAGATTAGACAGTAGGCAAGATACAGCGCTTCAAAATTGGTAATTTGTTTTGCCAAAATGATGAAATTTTTTGCTTTGTTTTGTGTGAAACCTACCACTGAGCAATGTTCTATCACAAATCGTACGCTAACAGCGCCTAACGAAGTTTTAAAGGGAGCTTTTCAACTTTTTATGAACTTAAAACTTCCTTGAAAAACAACAAATTACCAATTTTGAAGAGCTGTTTTCTGGCTGCATGGCCCTATAGAGCTGGGCCATGTCTCAAATTGTAGCGAATTTGATATACTTGAAAATTGTAGTTCGCGTGAAAGTAGCTGTGCATAATGATAGCTTTGATCACCTATTTACGAGTTCGGGAGTCTGTCATGTCGTATCTGGGACCTAAGGATTTTATTATATACTTATTAATAGCTAATTAAAGTCCTTGATTTGGGACATGAATTTAACCGGTAGAACATAGTCCTGAAATTGGTTTTATTCGATAGGTTTTATGGGGATGATTACAATTTACACCTGTTGCATAATTCCATTTTCTGGACTTCGTTTTTCCGGCTAATTTAAATTTCCCAAATTTCGTGAGTTTGACGAGCCACAGAGGGCAAATGCCGCGGGCAGACGCCGGAAGACGATCATATTCGTAATCAGCTCCGTAACACCTTTCGAATGAAACCTTCAGGACTATGTTCTCGGTTAAATTCATGTCCCATTAAGGACTTTAATTAACTATAAAATCCTTAGTCCCCAGGTACAGCTAGTGTTGAATCGATACTAGTAAATAGAGTAAAGTATCGATAATCAGTAGTTTTGGTACTTCGATTCGATACTGGGAAATGAGTACTTCAGGAATCCATGTTTATCATTCGATACTGAGTACGATTCGGTACTTTTTAATCAATACCGAGTATATTTCTTATTTTTTAAATTAATTTAAACAAGTAAATTCCCGGCATCCGAAACATACCGTTTGAAATGAGTACTTTAATTGGTATCGAATGGGTATTGATTCAAACTAGTACGATACCGAATCAATACCCATTCGATACCGAGTATTTACTCGTTTGAATCAATACCCATTCGATACGAAGTAAAAGTACTCATTTGAAACGATACGGTATCGAATGGCTATTGATTAAAATGAGTACTTTTACTCGGTATCGAATGGGTATTGATTCAAATGAGTACTTTTAATCGGTATCGAATGGGTATTGATTCAAACGAGTAAATCTCGGTATCGAATGGGCATTGATTCGGTATCGTTTCAAATCGGTACTTTTACTTCTTATTGAATGGGTATTGATTCAAATAAGTAGATATTAGGTATCGGGTGCATTAATTCGGTATCGTAAAAGTATCGGTTAAGTAAGAGAGTCATAAGCTCGGTGCACACTATGCATTTTTCGTAGCATGTTTGCTATTTGTTTGCAGGTCGAAAGAAAATGTATGGTCCCCGGTAGTGACCGGATATTTTTTAAAACTGGTAGGCAATCCTATTTCAAATGTTGCATAGTGTGCATCGAGCTTAAGTAGTCATTGTGTTTCGATTGAAATGAGTCTTTATTTGTATAGGGGAGTAGTGATTGACGACTCGAAAAATCATTAGAGATGGTAGTGCTTTTGTTCAGTGGTGGTGGAGGGGTTTTCTTACAAGCGAGTTGAATCGACACCACTAAAGTATCGATACTTTTGAATCAACACCAAGTACTTTTGGTACATATGTACTTGGAGTACCTGAATACTTTTTATACTATGCCATAACCAAGTTATATGAGTATCGATACTTTTCGAATGAGTAAAGTATCGATACTTTATTGGTATTGATTCAACACTAGATACAGCACGGCCGACTCCTGCTCGTAAATGCCATCATTTTGCACACCTTTCGTGACTATGTTCTTCCGGTTGAGTAGGACTGTCGCCATCTCTCGAACTAAAATAATAGTCCAAGGAGAGGGCAGTCTGGGAGGAAAAAACTTCGGGACTAAGTTTGATGACTGATTTCAATGTTTTCAGGTGTGCTGAATCCAAATGCAACATGCCGAAATTTGGTTGCCTTTTAAAATTCAGTGTTATTTTTGGTTTTTTCACCACGCCGTCCTGAATCTGAATTTCAACTCCTCGACCTCCTAAAAGAGACGCTACAGTCTAAAATAGGAAAATCTACAAAAGCCCCCGATTTCTGTTATTTTTTCTATGTGACGCACGATAAAAGCCGAAATTGAAATAGTTCACATTATTTTCCCACGTTTTCAGGTAATCTGAATCTGAAAATCAAATTTCCGGCCCCCCATGGTGAACATCGTATCAAAAAATATTCTACGATACACAAATAACCTCAAATTTCAGCTCTTTTTAACGTGCTTTTCTTGTTTGCTATTTTTTAGTACAGTACATTTAGGTGAAAAATTGACTAAGCCCAGACACTCAAAAGAGCATGACAATTTTTGGTGCAAATTGTTTGATACCTTTTCCCCAACACGGCATAAAAAACTCCCAACGATTCTACCTCGAGTTTGGGAATAGCTGTCGGCGGAAGTTGTACTTCAGCCGTTTTTCTGGAATAATTCTATAACTATTGAGGTTATCAAAAAATGTACTGTACCTAATTTGAAGAGCCCAAAATTTTACACAAGAAACTGTTAAGCGGGGTTTATACTTGTATAAAGTACTGTAATAGGTACCTACATGCCATATCTCAATTGAAAAGAGAGGCATTCTCCCACAGGTCCAGGTTGTGAAACTATTTCCTTCCGGAAACAACAAGCGAGTAAATTGTGAGAATCCCAACCACTATTGAGGCATCTATTGGAACCGAATTTATTCATCATTTTTTGGCACAATCTCTTCTTTTTAGGTATAACTGCAATAACTTTCCTTCCAGCTGTCATTATGGTAATTTTGACGACAAATCCTGAAATAAGACACTTTTTTCATTGTGGAACAGCACAAATCATCCTTCTCAAAAGAGGTTGAAAGTTACGTGAAATAGCATGCTTTATATTTTCGCAAAACTATCCATCGAAAATTTTGTCGAATAAGTTCTTGAAACGAAGGTGCTCAATTTTGCTAGACGTTCTTCAGATGCATGCGTTTACAATCCCTCCCTACTATTTTTTTTTAACGCATCCCGGATTTCGATTAAATCAGTTCGCCATAGAAAAAGTTAGGTACTATACAATTTTGCATATTGTTCACTCGACTTCCACTATGCTATGCGATCGAGGAAAACAGCTCATGAGAGCTTGATGTGGGGTTTTCTGTGGTCTTCAAAGTAAGCCTAATAGAATGATTAGTCAACACTGATGGATGCACAGATATTTCAGCAAAACAAACAAAATGGTCCTGAAATGCAAACTCCAGCTCGTGCAGTGCTAACACCCTACGTGAAATCTTCGGAGATTTTTCGCACAGTGGAAGGAGGCGGGTCAGAAAGAGATTGCACCAAACATTTATCAGTTTTTCCAGCTTGCAAGCTTCGGTCAATTTTCCGTCAGCTTTTACTTTCCTGCTTCTGTTTCAACCAAAAGGTGAAGGGAAGGAAAAAAGTGGTGCGGAAGTTTCTTGTGCAAAACTGTGCTCTTCAAATTTGGTCTGGTAAATTTTCGCGTTAAAACAAATGGTTCACTCACTCTTTCAACTCACCCTTTCTCTACAGGTCACTGGTATTCAAATTACCATATTTGTTATCAATGCAGTTCACTAATTTTCAAGTCTGAAAATTGATCTGGTTAATCGTCTGGACATGTTTTCACTGATTTTCGTATAAACACACATCTTGTTGAACGCCTAATCTTAACTCGTTGGGAACGTGTTTTGGTAACATATTTTGAAACGTCATTTTTGTTTCTTTGGAAGCCCGATTTTGGTCCTTTACCGCTTGCCCTGCCTTTCGAACCAGCATTCGCCAATGGTTCGTTGCCTAACCCACAAAAAATAAGCTATGAATAGCTTGGGTTTGGAGCAATGGCTTATTACAAATGTCACAGTACCCACAATCACAACATAAAAGGTGGGTAGGTAAAAGGCAGGAGGGTCTAAGTAACATTAAAAAAAAAAAAAAACGTAACTCCCATTGAACCCGTGTTGAGCGTGAGTGGGTGGGTGGGTGATTCCTCACGCTTCCCCCAGAGACTCTTGCTATTGAGGCAGCTTTTCTCTTTGAAGTCGTACTTTTCTCTTCCCGGCGATGTTTATGAAGGAAAATCAAAAACCCAAAATTATTTGGTTCCCGAATATTCTGCTGCTTCTTGGTATAAGGCAGTTTTGTCCAAAAAAATAGTTCAAAAAAATTTAAATTCCACATTTTACATTTACACTCAATTTAAAAATCACAAACCTAATTTCCGAATTTTCTATGCTTTTAACAAGTAAGAATCCGTTGAAAAAACTAAAATCGGTCAATTTTTCAAGCCGAGAGAGGTGCCGCAAATTAGGGGTGAAAGTGGCGCGATCTGTTGACTCAGAATCACACCAAACCACCGCGGACTTTAGCCTTAAGGTCCCGCTCACAAGCCACGGTGCGTGCTGTGCATCTGTGAGTCTATGGAACCAATCTTATCAATTCCCTCGAAAAACAAAGCAATTTGATTGGTTGCGTAGACTCCACAGCCGTTTAGCATAAAGCTTGTAAACGGGGCTAACATGTCAAAACAGACTATTTGGACGTGACATGGGAACACGCTGTCCCTCCTGTGATATAAAAGTTCAACATAGGCTTTTGTTTATTAGCGTTCACATTGCTTGGACACGCATCATCCCACCCCCATTCCCACGTCACGTCAGAGCAATGTGAACACAAAGAAACAAAAGCATTTTATGGAATTTTGTATCAGGCCTGTTTTACACGAGTAAGTTTTTTGTTCAAAAATATGTTCATTCTGATCACAAACAGACGATTTGAGGCGGGGAACATCTGTCAATTTTTTTTCAAAATGGTTAATTTGATCAAAAAACTTACTCGTGTAAAAGGGGCCTCACACCTGGGAATGCGTGTTCCCTCGTCACGTCCGATTAGTCCGCATTGACCTTCATTTTTCAACGTTATAGCTCATTGGATTCTACTAAATTATTATTACATTAATTTTGCAATAACGCTTACCAATGCAACGTCAATAAGCTCTTTATTGATAAAGCTAGGTCGGTGGAGCATGAGGGGAGGCCTTAACGGAAAGCAAAATAAACGTCGTCACTCCCTCATCCTCTTGCAATGTTACGGTCACAGAAAAGGAATCAATATTAATAATGCGAGGTGTAAGACGTTGAAGAGGGGGGCATTACCGTTCCGAAGGAAGATTTTCCCTGTTCTTTATTATTATGATAATTATTATTATTCCAACGTGAATCGGATTGACGGGTGTTTTTTAACTATCGCTATTGAATAGACGAGCGAGAAAAACCCCCAACGGTTGCCAGCAGTGGGGGGGGGGGATCGAATCGTTAAATAAACAAACGGTGGAAACAATTACAAATCCAAATCCATTAAAATCCCGGGCCCGATTTCGCTTGAACTATAAAATATCAAGTTTTATACGATGGCAACTAATAAATTGGACTGGAAAGTAATATCAACTTTTCCTCTCGATAGTATTTCACTGGTATAAAAGGCTCTGGGCCTCTTTAAATAATATATTGAAAATTTATTCATGATGATAAAGTAGATTACAGCGAATGAAACTTCCATGCCCTTTTCCCTAACTCGTAAGTCCTCCCGTCATGTTTCACCAAAGTTGAAACAGTTTTCAGGAATCAATTTTGCTGGTGATTCGTTAACTTCGTAATGACTTTTTTTAAATTTTTAATACACCGAGTTAATTTTTACTCCAACGTTCAATTTTTCGATGATAATTGTTGGGATGTTTGATATTATTTATCGACTAGCCTTGTACTGCTGCGTTATATCAAAATGTTCTTGGACATTTTAAGTGAAGCCGATTTATTCCCGCCACTTTTTTACCTGCTAAATTCAGCGCAGAATATTTTTTTTTTTTAAACTGATTTTCTATGTTTCCAAGAATCGTCAAGTAGACAGGGGTCGGGGTCGGATTTCGTTTGACCCATAACAACAAGCGTCAACGCTCGATTTTCTTTGAATTAAAAGCCCCGCGAGCGTGAAGCGTGACCCGGCCGGAAGCGACGAGCGCTCATGATGCCCCTGAAGTACATTTACCCCCCCCACCACCACTACCAACGCCCCTCCCCCTCTAATTTTCAATTTCAAGCGTTTAGTTACGGACCGGAAGAATCACTCATTTGTGTCTGTTTAGTTTGCTTCGGTATAATTCCAGCTTTAACCAAAGTTATCGAAACACAGAGGATTTGTGATGTTGGGTGGTGTGTGGTGGGTGGGGGCGGGGGGTGGCTTCACGTTTCACTCCAACCTGTTTCAGAATTACGGAGTATGATCGGGGTTGTGATATCGGTACAGTGATGTGTATATCGAGATGGTGGAGACGGATTTTGAGCAGCGGAGGAGGGGGTGCTCACAAACATCTCAGTATAATTTGACCAACTTAACCGCGGCTTTCCCTCTGAAAACCATCGTCATTAGGCAGAGCTAACGCTTCATGATGATAAATAGGCCGACGAGACGACGTAGAGCAAGGGGAAGGAAGGGATGGGAGTGATATGCGGTGGAGAAGGCCGAGTGCCGAGGTATAGTTGATATAACGTTGGAAAGCAGTGAGCTACGTATGATGCGCGTATTACTAATGGTAATTAATCACCATCCCCGCGACCCCTTTTTGCACCGCTCCCCCACTCTATCTCTCTCTCTCTCTCTCTGAATCTCAAGGGCTATAACACCGCGCTTCAAACCCAACGTATCACTCCCTCTAAACATTTTGGGAAAACCCGTCAATAGGAACAAAGTTTTGCTCTCGGGCCAAGTTTACGATAAAGAACAGCCTCCTCCCCCCCCTCTCCACACCAACCCACCAGGCACTTCCAGTTCCACTGGCACCAAACAACAGTTTCTCTCCTTGCTGGCAACAAGCATTTAAAGTACTGAGGAACTGTGGTGTTTTGTTTGGTTGAGACTCTTCGAGGCATCTATACAATGAAAAAGTTTTTAATAAATAAGAGCGGGATAACGGGGTTATGATGAGCTTATGTTTGTAAAACGTTGGAATCGTTTGTGTTTTACAAGATGTTCATTTATTGCAGCCAACTAACTAAATCTCCCCTCCGACCCCCCCCCCCCAAGGTATTTCACTATGAAATACTTCCGACACCAAACGCTCCTCCTCTCAATACGATAATAAACACTTTCCAACGTTGTCTCATAATTTTATCAAGAGATAAATTCGAAGCGGTCTCAGGGGTTGTCAAAATGGGTGAAAGAATGGATTGATGATGGCGGAGGGGGGGATTGAGGGGGCCTTAGAAGGATTTATACAACTAAATCCATCCTCCGACGGGATGAAGGGAAAACCATGAGGCTACATTATACCATAACTAATAACATTTCTCGCTCACCCTTTCAGTAATTTTCACACATTCAGGAAACACCCTGAGGGTGTATCAAAGGTGTGTGTGCATTGATGGAGGGCGGGGGGGGGTCACACACATAAAACCCTTTCCCATAACCTTTTTCACTGTGTAAACTTTTCGGGAAAATGAGTTAATTTCAAAATACTGCGATTCATCTTTAGGAGGAAGGGACAACCAATAAAGACGACTTTTTAAAGAGCTAAACGGTTGCGACTAAGTGAAATTCCCGAGTTTCAACGAATATAATAATTTATTTTAGATTTAGATACAGTGCTTCCACTCCGCAATGTTAAATTTCCCTCCTGCGTATAAGCTGCAATTTCCCTCTCTTTCCCCCCTGTTTCATTGACTAAGTACCTCCCAATTTATTAAGCAAAAATCCACTGAAAGGAAAGAATGTTGCTCAATTTGTAGCTCCAACGGACATTTTAATTATAAAAAAATACAAAAAAATGAAAAATTATAAAAACAAAGAAACCGAAGGGGCCGAATTTTCTTCTTTTTCTTAGCTCCTCGCACTTGAATGAAAATATTGACAGCTTATTGCCATTTAAAATATCAACTGAGTTCATTTTTAATCTGTTTATCCCCAGCTTTACGCGTAAAAACCCCACTGGCTCTCTAGCATATACAACTCGCAACTGAATTCTATTGGTCGAAAGGCAGTCGCTACTCGCTAAGCAAGCAAGTCAACTGGGTTACCTTGGAAATTTATAGCCAAGTCACGGGCATGTCTTGTAGCCCATGTGTATATCCATGAGTGGCAGAGTTTATTGGAAACTCACTTATGTGAGAGTGCAGGATGCTCCAAATAAATGCCCCGTATACATTGTCATAATTTTCAGGCGCTTTAACCATTCGTGGCACGACTGGCGGTTCCCTAATCCACACATTGCTCGTATGGCAGATTTCTACAGCTTGAAGATCTTATCGCACCGTGCGCGGAGTTGCCCAGACGGCGATATAGCGTCGGACATTCTGGAGTAAGAAAAGACCGAAGAACACTACACGGAGAGTGTACAATGTGACCACGCTCCTCAAGCGACGGATAACGAAGATTGCCCTAAGACAGTTGCACGGAAAGAAAAGCGACATGCCCGTCCCAAGACAGATGCGAAGTCAACAGTGAGCCCGAGGAAATTTACAACCTGGCCAGGAGATGCCCAGATTCACAACCATAGATCTAGAGTTTTGCTAGAGTCTAGTGCCAGACAATTCACCAGACACCACGATCGACCAAGAAAGGGATCAAATTTGGATTTTTGGACATTATCAATATTGCAAACTAAATTGTGAGATCACCACGTCCTATCAGGGTCTGAAATACTTTTCATGTACAACCAGTAAGTAAACTGGTGCTTACCACCTTCAAATCATGAAGCAATGACTGAAATTCACTCCCGGGAGTAAGAATCGTTATTCTCCAGGCAAATAAAGCACGTTTATCAATTGTTTTCCACAAATATCTGCTTATTGGAGCTCCTAAATTCGAGCTGCTAAACTTGTCTCTCGGAAAATAAACCCTCCTATTACTCCCTCGATACATAATAATATGCTATCATGTACTACATTATGATTTTCTGTTTTAGGCGAGTGGCCCAACCGAATTACTCACATTTAAGTTTAGTTATTGTATCCCAAAATACTGTTATGATTTTTTCTTCCAGGAGCCCAAAACGTGACTCGTGATAGGAGAGACCCCTCTTCAAAGTCCAAGGGCTGCTGAATGCTGACCTTGCCAAAATGGGAGATTTGGCAGCTTATCTTGTTTTTCACTGCAAGTGTGCGGCTTCCATCGAAATAAAAAAATTTTGTCTCTCCTTCTGGTATCGATGCCTTAACGATTTATGCCGGAAGGGGGAGTAGTATTATAGCCTCGTGTCGTTCAACCATCGTATTTTCCTTTTATAGTTGTTTGGTGAGTGCGTGGGTGGGTGGGGGAAGAAGGAAGCTGTTCTTAATTCATAATCGATGATGGAGGGAAGCGAATGGGAGGGGCTCTCGACGAGAATGTTGTTGCGTTCCTCTTTATTTTGGCCATTCAAAAGAGGAATGATGACATTTTTGAGGTTCCTGAGTGAACAAGAGTGGTTGTGGAGGGGCGAAGGTATTTATTTTGCAGGGTGTTTAAAATATAGAGTGCGAAATATTTTTACTAAAATTCCTGGATGACGAAAAACGTGGAAGTTGAACGGAAGATATAAAATAAATAGATCGGTATGAGAACAATGCGTGCGGTTCGAATACAGTTATGACTGGGGGGGAGGAAAAAAGAAGGAGAAAGTGGTTCCCATCGGTTGAGTCTTTTTGGGAATTGTTGCGCTTCCCGGTCCTCGCATAGTTTTCCCTTTCACTTCGTTTATAACCTCGTTCTTGTATTAGCGCATTTTTGATCTGATTAAGCGAAAAAAAAAAAAAAAAAAGCTCCCGAACTGCGCTAAGTTGGAAAGGAGGATGAGACAAAGACATTCTTATTCATGAGGCTTTTAAAGCGCGTAAATATAATGGCAGGGCTATTTTGGAAGGTGGGAAGAGGTGTCGGCCCCACCAGCACCACAAACTGTACCAACAATGCAAAACCCCAACACTTCTATTTTTGTTATACTTATTAATGTTATGTTAATGCTCAGTTTCCTTAATTACACGGTAACTGAAAAACTAAACCGTGTAGGAATGTTTGGGGGAGGAAAGGGACTATTGGGTCAAAAAAAAAAGGTACTTCGTCCACCGAATAGAGATAAATTATCTATTGATCTTTGAAACGACCGATTTTGCCGGTGAACCCCTTTTGCGCCAATCCTCAAAGTAATAAAAGTAAAGCATACCCTTTTGCGCCATAAAATGGTGCTCTTTGCGCCAAAGCGAGCCAACTCATGAATCGCCCTAATGCGCCAAAGTGAAAAGTGTTCCTCGTATTATATCAACTCGTATTGAGTGGAACATCACAACGACTTTGTATCGAGCAGTTATTTACTGGCGTCGTGGCTGAGGTAAGTGAACTTTAATGTTTGTATACACATATGTTGGTTTGTTCAACCTTTCGATTGCCTTGTACAAGATATCGACCTTGGGTTGAGCAGTAACACTCATGCCTTCAGTTGAACTGGGTCGCGATGCACAAAATTGTTGAAACTTACCGTGGTGTTCCGTGTATCGTGTTGGAAAATTTCAAATTTTGACGGTACCGGGATATGAGTGACTGTACTATCAGGTCACCTCGTTACAAGTGATAATGAGAAGTTCATACATGTTAAGGGAAGTCACATAGTCCTTTTAACCACTGAACGTAATCTCCGCTTACTATGTAAATCTACTACAGTACTGGCGGACGGTACTTTTCATGTTTCCCCAAGACATTTTAAACAGTTGTACACTCTTCACGCATTCGAGAACCAGCGGTATTTTCAATTGGTGTTCGGTTTTCTCCCCAACAAAAGTGAACAGTGCTACTCTGACATGTGGAATGCTCTGGTGCGTATATGCAACCAGTGCGGTTTGCACTTATCTCCTAAATACGTATTACTAGACTTTGAACAGGCCGTCCATAATGCTGTTAAAACATCGTTTCCACAAGTTGAACTGAGCACGTGCGCTTTTCACTTCCGACAAGCTCTTTTTCGAAAAATTCAATCATTGGGCCTCAAACAGGATTACGTCAGCAACACGACCGTTGGTAAATACTTGAAACAATTTTTTGGACTTCCGTACCTTCCGCATTATGAAGCTGAAAGCGCATTCCTCGACATTTTGCCGACTGTTCCCGCTGATTTGCGTTTATCAGATTTCCTGGAGTACGTCGCCAAAACTTACGTTGGTCCTCGAAGTTTGTTCCCCCAATTTTGTGGGCTAAACCACCAACGTCCGGCACACCTCGCACCACGAACGGCCCGGAATCCTACCAAAGGCATTTAAAAGATCTCTTTCATGCACCTCATCCATCTGTTCACGAACTGATTGATGTATTGGTGAAGTTTCAAGCTGAAACTTACGTAAAGTTGAGAAGTGTACTGGAACCCCCTCGATACAACAAGAAGCAGGTAAAGAAAACCGAAGAATCCATAAACATCTGGAGTAGATATGCTTGTGAGGAAATGACACGAATACAGTACATAACTCAGATGGGACTCATGAAGCAACCCGCATGACACAACTGCACTACGACCAGCTGAAGATTTGAAACAAAGACGATTTTTAGCAGGTGGGGTAAATGTAAACATGGGGTAATTGTAAACAAGGAACATTACCGCTCCTATGATGCGTTGAGAAAACTGAAAAGCTCAAAAACCTTCCCTATGGGCCATGCTGAAGACGAAGAAGAAGTTCCCGCGTTTTCCTATCAGTTTATCATTTAAGGATACTATAAAGACGAGTAGAGGCGATGTTTGATAAAGCTTTTCCCGGGATCCACCATTTTTGTTCTGGATAACGTATCAGACTACTATCTTTGGTGTTTGTTGAAATTGGATTTCGGTGTTTCTCATTTCTTTCTTATTGAATGTTCATTCAGCGAATACTTATAGAAATGGTCGGGTTGTGCAGCATTTAACTATACCAACAGCACTCTTTCGGGCCACCGACTTTTTATTTTTCTCACGGAGGCGGAGAAAAGAAAAAAGTGGCAAGCCAACTGCCGGCGAGGAGGCGGCTGGAAGCCAACGAAATATTCACGCCTTTGCGAAGTAAGTTCTTTTCACATATTTTCCCTAACTTGACTAATTTAGGCGGAGGCGTTAATTTATACTTACGATTAGTGGCCCAGTGGAGTTCTTTAAGGTACGGAGGCAGTTCCGCCACTTGATACTTATCTACCGTCCACGCCCTTTCCATTGGCCATACCGGGCCAGCCTACTCATCGCAAGTCTGCAACTGTATTGAATTATTCATACTGAAATAGTAATGCGGACCCTACAAACTGGAATGGAGCGAATTGCCCCCGCAAACAGCTTGGAATTCGCCCCCGGCGTTCAGGTCTGATGTACCCGCCTATAGGCCTAGATCCGCCACCGGTGGGGGCGGTGGGCTGTGATTGCATATGGTAACAGAAGGGTAACTGGTCTTAACATTATCTTACAGTTCTATAGATCAATCTATCAAAGTGTCATCGTTTAATAATTGTTTGCAGGGTTGATGACGTTAAGTTCCGCACTACAACTACAGTCTACACACAATCTTAGCCTTAATTAGTTTTCAATGGGTCTGTTCTGTAAAATTAAATGATAGTTCCTATACTTACATTGATCGGAATGGTGATCGTTCCATTATCATTCTCATTCATTTCCAAATCAAGCAAGAGGCGATTCCCGGATATTTCCCGACCATTGAGAATTCACGGACTTTTCCCGAATTTCCCGGGTCGGTCGACACTCTCTAATAATAGTGTACCTATTTCCGAAAAAAATCATAAACAGTTCGGTCATCTTGTCCAGAATCACCCGGTATGGAAAATAATTCGAATTAGAATAAACTAATAAAATCATAATCTACAGGGTGTACAATAACGAACGCTCAGAGAAAACCCTGTTCCAAATGACGTGCCTATAAGCTCAGGAGAAATGACTCGGAAACCCCGCCTTGAGAGGAGCGAACGGCTGGCCTATTCGGACCAATCGGTGGCCACCAATTTTTCCGATTATAGTTCTGACAAATTGGTGGGGCCCATAGAGATAATATTATACATATAAGCAGTGGCAGACTGGCCCCTTGGACAGTGGGAGTCCAAACCACCCCTGCGCCCCTTGGGCGTGGCGCCCCTCTCAGACCATCGTCAGATTATCATAAATAATAGATTAAAAACGAATATCTGTGCTTACCAATTCGCGGACAAAATTGTGGTAAAATTCCTAACTTGAATACATAAAACGGAAAAAATTGCTAATATGCGGATAAAATTGCGGAAAACGCCAATTCGAGGCTAAAATTGAGAAAATTCGCGAATTCACGGGCTAGAAGCGCTACTGCGCTGCTATAATTGAGAAAAAGTGCCAGTTTTCGGCTAAACTTAAGGAAAATCACCAATTCGCGGACAAAATTGTGGTAAAATTTATAACTTAAGTTCTCGCCTTCGTGCCTTCTGAAGGCAAAGTAACTAATTGAGAAAAACGGCATATTCATGGCTAAAAATGCTAAAAAACACCTCTGATTCGCGGCTTGAACTGAGAAGAAGCGCTGATCTATAGCTAAAACTAACGAAATATGGCGCGGTGCTAAAATGTAAAAAAAATGCTGATTTGCGGCTAAAAATTGTTAAAGAAACCGATTTGCAGCTAAATTTGCGAAAAACGCCAATTCGTGGCCAAAACTGAAAAAATTTGCTAATTCACGGGTTAGAAACGCTACTACGCTGCTAAAATTAAGAAAAATCGACAATTCGCGGGTAAAATTGAGGAAAATCACTAATTCGTGGCCCAGGGCTGGGCAGTAATTGAATTACGTAATTCAATTACAATTAGTAATTGGTAATTTGTAGTTGATAACAACACGCCATTGTAATTGGTAATTTGTAATTAAAAGCACTTTTTCGAAGTAATTTGTAATTAACAATTACCAATTTTTTACATTTCCATCTTCAGAGCCAATATTACTTCGAAAACTCAGCGGGTACTATTTCGCGCCTTACTTGGAGCTTTTGGAGGAGTTTTGGCATGAAATTCTCTTAAAAATTAGAATTTCAAAGCAATTATGACACGAGCGATATCCTCGAGCTTAGGGTTGCCAATTTGAAATTTGAGAAAAACAGTACAAAAGTTTCAAACCCCAAACCAGTGGCGTAGGTAGGAATTTGTCCTGTGGGGGGGGGGGATCAGATTGAAATCTCGTAAGGGTGAGAGGAGGGGTAATTTCATATTTTAGTCATCATTCTACCCGGCCAGCACACTCTCTGGACATCTTGCTGGCCTAATCATAGCCTCAATCTCTCAGTTAAGGGCGATTTTTGGACTCTACCCGCAAATTAGCGATTTTCTCAATTTTGGCCGAGTGTATCGTTCTTCTCAATTTCAGCCGCAGATTAGCGGTTTTTCCCCACCCCCTCCCATAGCCATGGATTTGCGTATTTTCTCAACTTTAGCAGCAAAGTATCGTTTTTATCCCGTGCGCGATGTTTCTTGATTATCCACGAGTTTTGGCGTTTTCCTCAATTTTTAGCAGCATATTACCGATTTTTTAATTTTTTTTACCACGGGATTAGCACTTTTCTCAGTTTCAGCTGGAAATTTACGTTTTTCTTAAGTGTTTTCCTCATTGTTATCCGCAAAATAGGGGGACTTTGGTCCACCATACGCAATGCATCAGCGATTTTTCTGTTTACTCGCGAATTAGCGGTTTCTTCACCTATTGCCACAAATTGGCATTTTTTTTCAATTTCAGCCTGAAAACTATCCTTCAGAATCCGCAAATTGGCGTGTATTCAGTTTTTGGTGCAAATAAGAATTTTTCTCAATTTCAACCGTGAATCAGCGTTTTTTTTTTAATTGTAGCGGCGGCGCGTCGTAGCGTTTCAAACCTGTGAATTAGCGAATTTTCTCAATTTCAGTCACAAATTTGCGTTTGGCGCAATTTCAGCTGTAAATTCGCGATTTTTTCCATTTTTAGCCGCAAATTAGCAATTTTCTCAATTTTTAGGCTTAAAATTAACCTTTTTCTTATTTTGACCAGGCTGATTATTTCATTTTCTAAATATTACCCGCAAATTAGCGGTTTTTCACGTTTTACCACCGCATTAGCAAAACTATATAACTTTTATAGGTATAGATTATTGCTTCTTTTCACTTCTAGCCGTGAATTAGCGTATTTTTTAACATTTAACATCTTCGTCCGAGAGCTGTCAGTAAAATGGCAGCTGGCTGAATGACAAGTAAGAATAGACAAATTCAAGGAATCGGCTATTCAGCCGAGCGTTAAGGGTGTCCAAATTTCACGAACTACCTCAACTTTACAATTATCTTGAAGAAAATTTTGTGCTCTTTCCAACGGTGTCCTTGAAATTTCCCCAGGATCAATGGTTGCTAAGATACCGACCGAGTTTCGAAAAAAAAACGCCTGATGCATTGACAATCAGAAAACTTTTTCTCAGAAACGGTTAATATTCGGACCATGGTCCATATAGTCATTTTGGACCCACGTGTGATGTAGAATCACCCATTTCAATCATGCCCCATTTTCCCGTTACACACTGTATAACTTTTATAGGTATAGATTATTGCTTCTTTTCAATTCTAGCCGTGAATTAGCGTATTATTTAACATTATACTATAGCCATGCATGAATTTGTCATTTTTCTGAATTTTAGCCACAAAAATGGCTTCAGAAGGTGCGAATTTAAATTACGTATGTAAATTTTTTTTCAAACCAAAAAATTTACATCGATTCATCCATTTCTGTCAAAAAATCATAATTTTAAATTATAAATTTCAAGACACTTAATTCGAGAATTAGTGATGTTTCACAATTTTAGCTGCGAATTTTCGCTTTTTCTAAATTTTAGCAGCGTGGTAGCATCTCCAACCCGTGCATTACCTACTTAGTTTTGTCAATTTTTGCCAAGAATTGGCGTTTGACTCAATTTAAGCTGAAAATTAGCAATTTTTTTCATTTTTAACTGAGAACTAGCACTTTTCCACAATTTGAACTGAAAATTAAAGTTTTTCTTAATTTTAGCTGCGCTAATTTTTCCAGCGAATTAGTGATTTTCTTCATTTTGTATCCGTGAATTAACGTTTTTCCATAAATTTATATCTGCAAATTGCCAATTAGCGATTTTTCCCAATTTCAGCTGTGAAATAGCGTTTTGTGCTAATTTTGCGGCCATCCTATTCCCTTTTTCATACGCGAATGGGCGATTTTACGCCATTTCAGTTGTGAATTTGCCATTTTTGTCCAATTTTAACCTGAAAGCGTCTTTTATTTGTCAATATTGGCTTGCCCAAATATAACGCTTTTGCGTTGATTTCCACAATTTATTCGTAGAATGGCCTCCATGTACCGCGAATCAACGATTTTTTTCTTAATTTTAGTCTGGAAGTTGCATCGCGAGACCACGAATCAGCGCTTTTTAGCAGCTATAGCCACGAATATTACCGATTTTTGTCTGATAGAGGGTCCGGGGTGGATCCCCCCCCCCCCGTACCTGGGAACACTACTGCGTTGGGTCTGAAGTCCAAGGAAAGCTGGACGTACTCGGACCTTTTCAGGCTGCTTCAAGTCCAGAAAATCTGCTAAATCTAACTTCAACGTGAAACGCTCATGAAGATTTTATGGGGCTCTTCGTTATGGTACTAGTGCTCCTTCGTTCGTATACTTGTGGCTCTGGGGGGGGGGGATCTATCCCCCATATCCCCCGTACCTACACCCTGCCCCAAACACAAAAAGCTCGAGCCACAGAAAGCTGACACCACAAAAAGCTCGAACCACAAGAAACTCCAATCAAAATAGCTCTAACCACAAAATTCTCAAAGCACAAAAATATCGAACCACATGAAACTGCCATTACAAAGCTCTTTGAGAGTTAGGTATCGCATGCACTATTTCAAAGAAAAACATGAAGAATCCGGGACTACGACTATCCGGGATTCCCCGTGACAGTTCGCAGGCCGGGATGTGGGGCAAAATTAGCCAAGTTAGCAAATTTGACCCCGGACATTTCGCTACCCTACTCATTCGACGCGCTTGGCATCTTGGGGCTATGCTGTTCCTGCTTCCTATCTCAATGATCTGTTCTGACGTTCGATTGTTGGCTGGACACACTAAAAAAATTACAGTGAACAATAGCAAGACGCTTGCGTGTTCCACAAATCCAGCTCTTGGGTATTGGTTATTGAAAAAGTAATTCAATTGCAGTAATTGTAATTTGTAATTATTCGTGGAAGTGAAAAGTAATTGGTAATTTGTTCCCCAACCTATACCCCCCAAACTCTACGCCACTGCCTTATCAGTCGCAAACTGAAGCTCATGCAACCGGCGCCCCCTCAATCAAGCCCCCCCCCCTGCGCCTCGACACCCCAGTCCGCCCCTGCAAATAAGTTATAATCTCTATGGTGGGTCCCCAATTTGTCAGGAGCAGGATCTCTGCAAATGAAGCGGGGAATTTTTAGAGTAAATTCCCGGCCCACCCATTTGTCCGGATACCTACTGACTGGGTGACTTTGAACGCGATGGGGTAGGGTGGGTTCAAAGTTCAAGTTAGCAGGCATATAAATGTTCCGAATCATTCGGATGGAGTAGGTATAAGAAAAAACAGTTCGTATGACTGATTAGTTGTAGAACGATACACGGGCATAGCCAGAGGGGGATGTTGCCGTCCCCTATACTTAAAAGCGAATCCAGTGAGACAACTGACCACCAACCAACCATTAATCTGTGAACCTACACACAACCAGTCTATTACACAACCAGTTGGGCCCTCTCCGAACATAGATCCTCGGGTATCTGGCAACCCTAGCCCTCACGCTGGAACTATTCTCTGAATGCAATAGGCAGGATTATGTTGCAACATTGTAATGTACGTTACACACGTACCATGCTATGATGCATCTGACATCTGGCTCCTGAGAAGCCCCACTCCTGGAACAAATCTGGCTACGCCGTTATGGATGTGCCCGAAAATTTGTAATCAATGATGGTTCGATGTAGGGTCGAAAGAAACATTATTTACTATCGAATACGAATGCATTACGAGTAAGTTGTTGGAGCGTCGAAAGCCCTTCAAAGTTTAACATGAAACATGATTCGAATTAAACATCAAAGTAGCTGAACTGCAACCCTTGAATTCTATAAAATAAAGTTATTTCTTACAATAACACTCACATAGCGCATGAAAAGTTTGGAACAACAATATTCCTCGTGCCGGTAATGTACGTTTCTTTTCTATACTACACGCTGACTAAAAGAATTTGTGAAACACAGAAAAACAAATTTTTAAAATATACTTCTTTTTAGCGGTTTTCTTATCCAGAACAGAAATGGCGTCGGTCTTATCAAACATTGCTTTTACCGGTATCTATAGTATCTCTATATCATTCCGTGATAAGAAGCATGTGATATCTGGGGGCTTATTCTCTAACTCCGAAGCAACAGCTTTTTCGAAGTCATATGTTTATTTCATTGATTTTCTTCAAACAAATGAATGAAATAAACACATGGCTGGCGAAAAAAATATTGCTTGTTGTTAAAGAATAGGCCCCCTGCTATGCCGAAAAAGTTGTTCGACAAAGTTGCGCGACCGTGGGATTCTTTCATCTGAAGAGCTACAAACGGGAAGTAAGTCAGTGCTGCCATTGTTTTCCATAATTGAGGATGTTATCTTGGTGTTGTGCAAACAATATTCATGGTAGCTCTTTTTTCAGTTGAGATATCACGTGTTTACAATTACCCCATATCTTTCTACCTATGGGGTAATTGTAAACAAATCTAATTCGTGCAATTCAGTGAATTTGGAACAAGAAAATGATGGTATTTTCTTTGTTTCTTGTTTTCTGTGTCACTAAATTTATGTCCATGCTTCATTTTTCTGTTCCAGGATGCCTCGAACATATGTCAAAAAAAGACAACCGCCAACGTACTCTCTTCATGACCTAGAAGAAGCCGTTTTTGATGTTTCCAACAAAAATATGACGTACAGGGAGGCGGAAGAAACGTATCGCGTACATATAGCAGTCATTTATCATCGAATTAAGGGCCGAAAAACCAGCATTGGTAAGATGGGGGCTGGTCCGATTTGCCGGACACAGTTGAAAAGTGCCTCGTGAAATGTCTGATTGCTCGTGCGCAGATGGGGTTCCCCTGTGATAAAAATGAGCTCAAAGATCTTGTTCAAGAATACATTCAGGGCAATGGGATTCAAGCGCGATTCAAAAGATGGTTGACCAGGAGAGGATTGGTACCTTTCTTTCATGAACCGAAACCCTGCTATCACCCTGAAGAAGCCCGAACATTTGCAATAAGCGAGGAAGAAGGCTCGTGACCCGTTTATTGTTTACCAGTTTTACGAAACAGTGAAGAAAGTTTATTTGTCTTCTCAAATTGATGAAAACTCTGGACGCCTAAATTTTTAATGCTGATGAGACTGGGTTTGCCAATGACCCTTCTCGTTTACGAGCAATTGGAGAAAAAGGCAAATCACTTCAACGTGTGTCTGATGGATCAGGCCGAGAGTCGACGACTGTACTCGCCTGTGTTTCAGCTAATGGTGACACCTTACCACCCCTCATCGTTTTCAAAGGGGCTGCTGTCCAACCCCGCTGGATTTCTGAAGAAGCGTATCCAGGCACCATTGTATTCGACCTCAAATAATGGCTGGATGAAGGAAACTGTGTTCTTCAACCGGTTTCAGCAGATGTTCCTTCCGACCGTCAATAAAGTTCGCGAGGATAACGAGCTCTCGGGAAAAACCGCAGTTTTATTCTATGATGACCATGCTAGTCACATAAGCATTAGAATAATCGAGTTGGCGATCAGTGCTAATATCCAACTGATTAAATTCCCCACGGACCGCCTCCAACCTCTAGACAAGTGTGTTTTCGGCCCTCTGAATGTCGCCTGGGAGAGAGTTCTCGTGGATCATGGGAAAACTAAAATGGGCTGCGGTCCCTCACGCCTAAGGAAAGATGAATTTGTCAAGTTACTAGGGACCGTTTGGACGAAAATCAAGGGACAAAACGTCGTTAGCGGTTTCTTCTCTACAGGCTTGTTTCCTTTGGATGAAGGCAAAATTCCTGAAGATCTGTTTGATCCTCAACAACTGGCTCGCTACCGTGAAAAAAGACGTACGGCGGAGAAGATGATAGCCAATTCTGCATCCACGAATGACGACGAACAAAACACTCACGATTTGGATGAAGTGATGAGAGATGATGGTTTTTTTTAGAGCTGAAATCGTTCCCTCTACCGATGACGATGTTGCTCTCGACCTGAGTCTCCCTTTCCAAACATCTGCTAATGAAGAAGAACAAGCCTCTAGCACTTCACAGACGGTGTACGACGTGGTTTCAATTTTTTCAAAGAGCATTACGAAAACTGCCTTGCTCAATAAAAGCCCAATCAAGGCAGGAACCGGGACACGCCTAAAACATCAAACGTACGGAGAGGTACTGACAACTGATGACGTATTGCACAGACTGAGAGATGCTGAAGATAAGAAAGCCAACAAAGTTTCAAAAAGGAAGAAACCAAAAGAGTGTGAAAAGAAACAAAGTAAAAAACCAAAGAAAACCACCAAAGAAGTAGCAGAAAGTGATGACAGCGAAGCCCAAGAGTTTGAAAATGATGTAGAAGAAGAGGAAAATATGGATTTAGACTCTTACCTGCAGAGTCTAGCAGCAGAAAATTTGGAAGAAGTGACTTACATGGATCCTCACGGAGTCAAAATTCAGCCAAAGACGTTCGTGCTTGTAGAAATACTGGGTGGGAAGAGATGTACAACCAAGTACCTTTATGTGTGCAGGGTTGACGAAGTTTCGAACGAATTGGAGGTCACAGGATTAAAAAGTGTTGACCCCCACAAAACCAAATTCAAATTGGTCGAAAATGACCAGTTTTCAGTTGGATGGGGTCAGGTAAAAGCCATTCTCCCAACCCCACAAATTGAGAAAGACGGGCGCAAAGACATTTACAAATTTACAGGAACAGTCAACGTCATTGAAATGTAAACGTACATTTTATATTATTTCGTTTAAGTAATATTATATTTTTTATACCTTTTTAAAGTACATCTGTCTTGTCAGGATCGTGACATAAGAAAATGAAGACTGTAATTTTGAAATTTTTTCCTCATGTTGTGATTTATTGAAACTTGTGATTTGAATAAAATATTTATACCATAATTTAATAAATTATGTGCAATATTAACTGATTTAATTATTCCAGCACTATCAGACTTGAAACGATAAAAGAGGAGCCCACGAAACTTCATTGAAGGATGTACTTGGGGTAAATGGAAACAGCCAATTGGGGTAATTGTAAACAGCGTTCTTCTCACACGAAAATACTAGTAGATGGCTTCAGGAGGCTCCAAATGACTGAACATTCCTTGGTTTCGCCCAACGTCGTCCTCCCTGGAAGATATTTGTTTACAATTACCCACTACTCCACAAGTATGAGTGCTTTTTGTCAACTTTTTCAGAAAATTAGCGCTTTTCGCCGCAATTTATCACAAATTAGCCGCGGATTAGTGGGGTAATCCCCCCCAACTTATAGACAGCTTTTTTATCCTGTGAATCAGCGATGATTCTTAACTTTTTCACGAGTTGGCGTTTTCCACAATTTTAGCTGCAAATTAACGATTTTTTTTTTTTTTTTTTTTGGCAGGGACCAGGGAATTCGCACTTTACTCAGTTTGAGCTGAAAATTAGCGTTTTACTCAATATTAGCCGCAAAATAGAGGTTTTTTCTAAATGTATGTATATGTTCACCACAACCATAACGCTACGGATTAGCGATTTTTTATCAGTTTTAGCCGCGAATTTGCGGGTTTTTCACCCATAGCCATAAATTGTCGTTTTTTATCAATTTTAGCCTCAAGGTTGACCGAGGAAGCCGCAAATTGTCTCAATTTTAGCCGTGAATTAAGTGATTTCCCTATATTTCAGCCGCAAATTAACGCTTTTTCGTAATTTGAGCATCATAGTAGCGTTTCCAACCCGTAAGTTAGCGAATTCTGTTCAATTTAACCACGAATTGGCGTTTTCCGATATTTTAAGTGCAAATTGGCAATTTTTCCATTTTTGGCAACGTGTTAGCACTTTTTTTTTCAATTCAGGCTGAAAATAAACCTTTCTCTTAATTTTAGCCAGAATAATTACTGATTTTCTCAATATTAGCTGAAAATTAGCGGGTTCTTCTCCATCTTAGCACCGCATTGGCATTTTTTTAATTTTAACTATGGATTAGCGCTTCTTCACAGTTCTAGCTATGAACTTGCCGTTTTTCTCAATTTCAGTCACAAAGTAGCCCTCAGAAGCGGAATTATAAGTTTTAACACACTTTATCCGCGAATTTTTTCCTCAATTTCAGCCGCGAATTAGCGTTTTTTTTTTCTTATTTTAGCTGCGTAGAAGCGTTTCTAGTCTGTGAATTCGCGAATTTTCTCAATTTTAACCACGAATTGGCGTTTTCTTCAATTTTTAGCCTGGAATAGCACTTTTTACCCTATTTGAGCTGAAAACTAAAATTTTTATTTTATTTATGCCGGGCTAATCAGTGAACGTTTCAATATTAGCTGCGTCCTACATTGGCCTTTTTTTTTCTTCAATTGTTGCTATACATTAGCGTTTATTGTTTAGTTTTAGCCTCGAACTTTTAGTGATTTTCCCCAATTTTGGCCACGCATTAGCGCTTTTCCTCAGTTTTAGCCACGATAATTTTCCTCATTTTCAGCTACAGATTTCATTTTTAGTAGCGAATTAGCACTTTTTCTCAGATTGAGTTGAAAATTAGTGTTTTTCTTAATGTTAGCCGCCCTAATTAATATATTTTTTTCAATTTTAGCCCCACATAAGCAATTTTTCTGCTATGGTTTAGCGCTGGTTCTCAGTTTGAGTCTAGAATCTTTCAGAAGCTATACGGATTACCGTTTTCTCAATTTCAGTCGAGAAATTAGTGATTTTCTTCATTTTCATATCCGTGAATTAACGTTTTTTCCTTAACTTTATCCGCGAATTAGTGATTTTTCTCCATTTCATCTTGAAATAGCGTTTTCTGACAATTTTTCAGCGTATAAGCATATCTTTTCGTCATTTCAGTTGTGAATTTGCCATTTTCACCCAATTTTAATCCAAATTAGCGTTGTTTTTGTTAATATTAGCCGATATTTTTTTTTTTTTTTTTACTTATACAGCCTTGAATTGGTAGCGTGTATTCTCAATTTTAGCCGCGGGCTTGGCCCAAAAACAACACTTTTGCATAGATTTCTACATTTTAGCCGCGGAATGGCCGTCATAAACTGCGAATCGACGATTTTTTCTCAATCTCTGTCTGGAAGTTGCATCGTGAGACCACGAATCAGCGCTTTTTCGCAGTTATAGCCACGAATATTAGCGCATTTTCATAAGTTTTTGCCGCGTCAGCCAGTTCTAAATTGCCTATCAGCATGCATTAGTGCGCTTGTGAGGCCCTAACGAAACTGGGGACGGTCCAATTTCTCCATTTTATTCGTGAATTTTCATCAAGAAGGCGCAAATTTCTGTATTTCAGCTACCAGAATAGCACTCTCAGGGGCTCAATCGAGTAGTCAGCCCACACTCTCGGTCGGATGAAGACTGAAATTCGTAGAAAGGAGCCAAATCGCTGTCCAACCTTTTCACGTGAATGAACAGAAAAATCCTCATTTTTCCTCATTTAAGCTTTTCGGGGGCCCCGCCTGTCAGGGGGCCCGGGGCGGTCCGCCCCCCCCCTCGCCAATACCACGTTACGCTACTGGATCGACCACATAATAGGCCACAGTGGCGAAATCGAGAAGGTTACATCTGGAGGAAAACCCGCAAGATTTGTTTCTGACGTGCGCCAGAGTACTACTGAAATCATGGCGTGGCGTGCTATGCGGGTAAATACAGGACAGAACTTGACGACGGGGGTGAATTCTGGTCGTCGGAAACAGGTTTCAAAGAATTTAGGCCCCAAAACGTACTTTTCAGGTCAAGAACTCGCTGAGGAGAACGTATGAAAAGATGTACGCTGATCACCAGTTTCTCTAGTTCAATTAAAAGCGAATAAAATTGAAAAACGCGCACAAATGTGCAGGTTTTGGGGGGCAAGTCCGCGACAAAAAAAAATTGGGAAGAGTGCTCATTCGTGATTTCTCGTAGCTTCCTAGATCAAAATTGAGAAAAAATCAGTGATTTGCGTTGTATTGATGTCATTTCAAGGCTGTTTTTGGGCCCATCCGTCAGCTAAAATTGAAACAAGTGCTATTTCAAGGCAATAAAAGAGAAAAAAATCGCGGCTTAAGTTGGAAAAAACGTTAATTTGGGGCTAAAATTGAGAACAGTTTCTCATTTCAGCTAAAGTTAGCACGTTTCCTTAATTTTAACTGGGAATTGGCAATAATGTCTTTTCAGTCATGAGTTAGCTTTTTTTCTGCTTGATATTAGCTTAGAATGAATAATTTTTCCCCATTTTCACCGCATATAAGCGCTTTGATTCCCTGCTAACTGCTAATTAGCGTTCTGTCCTTATTTCAGCCGTGAAAAACGATAATTCAGAGCTAAACGGACCAAATCGCTAATTAGCTGCTGAAATCAGTTCGAACGCTACAAACGCTAATTCACGGCCAACATTGAGAAAAATTGCCTATCCAATCCCTGCTAAAGTTGAAAAAACTCGTTAATTCACCAATTAAATTGCGAAAAAGCGCTGATTAGCGGATAAAATCAAGTCAAATGCTAATTAGCGGCAGAGAATTGGAAAGAATCGCTAATTAATTTACAGCTAAAATCAAGAAAAGTGGTTAATACGTGGATGAAATTGAATAAAATCACTAATTCACGTTCAAAGTGTTCGAAAAACTTTAATTTGTTGGTCATAGTATATTTCACATCAAAACGAGTGAGGAGAGCGTCACTTAACGCGTGAGTTGTGTTTTCAAACGAGGCTTTTCTTACACCCCGCCTGGAATCAGCCTCTTACGCACGTTCAATGGCAGCTGAGCGTGCGGAATTGACGTCATTCCGCACGCTAATTACGCTCGCTTCGCAGTTTCGGTAGTCGCCACTATTTTAAAATAAAGTCGCTTTCAACAATGAACCTCTACCATCAAATCCGCCGGTTAGCCGGCATGAACAATATCAGACGAGTGATACTGATAACGTAGTGTGACTTACGAGTGTTGTGTTGTGGCAAAATTGTTGTTGTTTTTTTTTTTTTTTTTGCAATAATAATTTTTGGGTTTGAGAAAAATAGCGTACGATTCCAGAAACTGTCATTCTCGTTCGATAGATGAAGAAAGGTGTTGTCGCCGGTATTTAATTAAATAAATTAAATGAAAGTGATATCTTCCGGAAGACGATGGAAGGGCATAGCCCAACAAGATTTGAGTTTCGAGAAAAAATGGGGCTCCCTGGTGGGATTTGAACCCGCAACCTCTGGGATTACTAGTCCTGCACACTACCAACTGCGCCACGGTGACGCTTTGTCATTCTCGTTGTTCCAAAATTTAAAATTCATCCGATTAAGTGTCAATTTTGTGCTACAAAGTTGTCAATATCGTCTCCAAAACTGTCAATTTCGTTCAAGAAACTCCCAATTTTTGCGTTTGAAGTCGTCAATTTTGATATTCAAAATCGTCAATTTTTTCCTAGAAACTGTAAATTTTTGTCGTTCAAAAGCCGCTCGGGACGCATTGAGGTAGCGTGCTCCGGCAACTCGATCGCTCCTGATTTGGCATTTACGTCAAATGGGGGAGGGGGGATTACCCCTTTCCACAAGAGTTGTGTGGGTGGGTCGTCGTGGGAAACGATTCAAGTGTTCTTTTTTTTTAATTTTTGCCCAGAAGTTAATCAGTTAAGTCTTTCGCTTACCCCTCTATTCTTGGAAATCTTCTCAATCTCTCTACTAACCGTAACCAATTCCTAGCCCTTTTCTCACCCTTCCTTACCCGTAATACTATTTCCTGAATATTCATTGCGCTTTTTACGTATTCAGTTTTACTTATCTTGTTTTTTTATACATTCATTTATGCAAACAGTGACGCTTAAAAGCGAGGCGAAAAGGGAGAAATCAGGAATCAGCAGCAGCCCATTTTGGTATAGCCAAAGTCTTGCTACTCCGCACCACCCCCACCCCTCGCCCGCCATCACCAAGAGGTCTAAACATTCTCCTTTATCCTGAAATGTGCGCTTAACCACGATTGTATAATTAAAGATCTTTGGCGTTTGAGAAGAAGCCACACCACCCTAAAACCTATTTTATTCTACAAAAGTTTAAAAATTGTATCCTCAAACAAAAAAAACTAGAATAACGTGAATTAATCCCCTCCCCATTCTAAATAGTGATGCGAAAAAAGGAACTTTTTTCATCCTGAGATGCCGAAAACGAAAATTGAATGAAGGATGAAAGATGAAAAGAGGCGACGTCACAGTTATGGCGAGAAGCTTTTTCGAGTAGCGATGAGGCGTGGTGGAGTGGGGCGGGACTGAGTGATAATAAAGAGCACTAAAATTAATGACATTTCCATTAGAATTGGAAGAGAACGGGAAGGAGTGTAATTGTGTTAAGTAGAAAAGTTTTCAGTTAAGCAAAGTGAAATAAGGAGAGGATGCCTCCTCCTTTTTGGGAAAGAAAGGACTTTCAAGGAATTGGGTGCTGTGCCCCCCTCAACCGCTGGTAGGGGGGGGGGAAGTTGTATGAAAACTAAGTCTTTGGGATGCTTTTTGACGACGAGGGGTGAGTTCGGGGGTCTAAAGTTTGGAAAAGTGTAAGAGAGTGGTGGGAAAATGGGGAAAGCCGCGTATTTTTGCGCTTATAAGGGGTGACGGCCCTGTTTAAAGAGCTTCTTTGTCTCTTTGTTGAAGATAAATTAGTAACTGTTTCAGAAACTTTAATTGTGTATTGAGAAATTCTTAGAGACATTTTGTTTAATTTTCAGTCGCCAGAATGAAACAGGTGTTGTATGAATGGGTGGGTGGGGGGGGATTCCAGACGAGTGGTGGGTCGTTAAATTGAAATAGATCTCCCCGTTTCAATTCACCGAGTGGGCGTTTCAGTATCACAAAAGATTTAATGTAGGATTGGCAGATGCTTCAAACTGTGGTGGTTTAGCGGTGTGTTGTCAACTTGTTTTGATAGTTTGTTGGTGATGGAGTGGGGGGGGTTCTTCTCTTATTGCTTTGTTGGGGCTCGTCAATCATTGTGATAAACGAAACAAACGCAGGTATAGTGACGCGGTGAATACTTGTCTTTTTGTCGCCCACAATTAATATACAAGTTCGAAATGTTCAATTACTCACAACTTATTGTTAAACAAGTTTGCCTCATATTCTCCCTTTAATTAAAAAAAATAATAATAAAGTCTTTCAAAACCTATTCATTGCAAACCTTCCGAACAGCATAATCAATTAAGATGAAAACTCGGGAATACAGTTCTGCAGAACATAAATTCCAACTCAATTTGAACAGCTTAAAAAAAGAAAATTGGTTGGGCAGCAACAGGGGGTTTTCTCTAAGAGGATGGAAAGGGTCGAAAAGCTTGAGTAAAAAGAGAATTGGCGAGCGAAAGGGAAAGTGAGCGAGAGGCAACCAATATTTCACCGGACGAAAAATCCCAACAGGGAGAAAGCCCCTCCCCTCCTTTCCCATAATTTTTCCCCTCCCTTTTTAAATGCAACTTTTCTCATGATTTCACGTCTAAGAGCGGAAGGAAACGATCCACCTTTCCGGGAGATTCACTCCAGGTCTTTTTCGGTGCAGACATCTATAAGACTCAGTTCTTCATTCACCAAAGGTTCTCGGATACTGTTGGTGGGAGGGAGAGGGGTGCTGTATGGTGTTCAACATTATGAGGCTTAAATGTTTTACGGGTTTCACTTTATGAAATATAGAAGAAGGAGGATCGATGGACATTATGTATATGGCAAGCCACTCAGAACTGGGTCAATTGATGTGAAGAAAGGGATATTTTGAGGGCGTTGGAGCAGTAATGAATTAACAGCTAATAAGTATATGAAATACAAAAGGTTTTTTTTTTTCTATCGCTCCTCGCACTACAATGGATTTTAGATTTAAGATAAACTGTTTTCCTTTTGTGAAAAGCCCCCCCCCCTCCGCCTCTTCTTCCCAGGCGTTTCATCCCCGAACAACAAAACTAAATTGCCACTATCCGCCCTTTTCACCCAACCCAACTCGACCGCACCTCCGTTCCATTCCTTGAGCTGAAAATGATAAATTCCGTTCGCTCCAGAGCATTCAAATGAGCCTCCTCCCACCCTTCTTCAACCCCTCATGACCCTCCCTATTCCATTAATTATCAAGCGCTAAAGCTCGCCTCCTTTCACAGCAACTCAAGCCCGTCCGAACATCTCTCACTTTCACCGTGCTCTACACCCACCCCTTCCCAAGCCCGAACAACAACTGAAAATCCCCGAGTTTCAATAAAGGAAGAAGTTTTAAGGTGGGGAATTCAAGCTTAAAGTAATACTCAATTAAACCGTGAAGTCAGACGCGAGTTCCATTGACTTTTTTCCCCCCCTCCGCTCTTTAATTAAAGTCCCTATGGAGTAAGAAAATTGGTCGGTCGTGAAAAGAGGTGGTAAGCCGGTGAAAATCTCAATTGAAAGGCGTGATAATATCCGGGCTGACCTTCGAAGATTTTCTAAAAATACCTTTGTGTAATTAAGAAGATATTGAGACCCTCGGAAGACTTGACATTCGGTAATAAAAGAGCATTTTTGTAATAGAATTTTCTCCCAAAATTCACGAAAGAAAGCAGGAACGACGCGCTTATTTCTATAAAAAAAAAATAAAAAAAAATAAAAAAAAAAATTGACTCAGCAGAGCAAAAGACATACTGATGTGAAAGAGGCAGTTAATAGTCAAGTTCAAAGATTTTTCCACAAAATTTTCCGGTTTTCAGAAAATCCATCCGAGAAAGTTCGTATCAAGTGCCCTGGCTGGAAATCCTCATCAAGTGAGTGTCGTGCCGAATAGCTGAATTTTAGGGCTTCATTGCCAAATTTGTAAACCACGATATAAAAATGGTCAGCCAAAATTGATAGTGTCCGTCCAAATCTCTTGGAGCGAGCGGTATGAAATCAACAGGTCCCAACGATAACGAATAGTTTCTATACGCCTGAAGCGAAATCTCCAGTTTCAGAATCGAGAAACAACCCAAGTGTGTGTTGTTGTTTTTCTAACTGTGAAATATGTAGCGCTTTTTCTAAAATTCAGCAGCGTAGTAGCTTTTCAATCAATTTTCGCGTCAAACTAACGCATTTTTTTCACTTCCAGTCATGAAATTGCGTCAAAAGTGACCGCCGGATTGGCTTTTTTTTTCTCGATGTTGCCCCGAATTGGCGTTGCTGTCAAACTAAGCAGCGAATTGGCCGTTACTCTTCATTGTAGCCGCGGATTCACCCCAAGAACGACACATTAGAGTTTCTCCTAAATTTAGCTGTAAAAGCCCACCCATAGTCCATGATGCATCTTGAATTAGCTAGCCATGATGCAGCTTGAATTTCGTTTTTTAAATTGCATCAAGAAACCCCAAAATTTTTTTTTTTTTATGTTATAAGACACGAACAATTTTGGCTACATTTATATAGCTGTTGTTTTTATTATTATTATTTTAAGACGAGAATTAGCGCTTTATCTTAATTTTAGCCATAAACTTACATTTTTATTTTTTTAAGGCGTTTAACTAACACTTTTTTTTTTTTTTTTTTTTTTGGCATCGACGTCGAGGTCATTAGCCCATTCAGACAAGTACGTATCAATGGTTATTTCCAAGGTTTTGGCCTTCAGCTTAGTTCTTCATATTGGTGTTCAACATTATTCGTCAGATAAGTATACTTTGTGCGATGTCATAATTTATCAGCTTGCTTCTTTGTGTGCCGTTTCAGGACTTCGTCGGATTTCATCCCAGTTACTTTGACTGGAAATTTATCACTGGCCAGATATCACAATTCCTATAAGAAACTAATAAAACTAAATTAAGGTAAATAGTATGTTATTACTGAACTGAAAAACTTGACTAGAAGAAATCAATATCCTTTCCACAGCCTAGTCACTAACACCACTAGACAACCAGTATCACAGCCATATGTAATGTTTACTTCACTAGCCCAGATGCAACTGAAGATAATGACTAGATTGAGTGGAATAAGTTAATTCTTTGCAGGAACTTGATAATATTTTGCAGGTATGCATTAGTAGAAAGGAGTGCAGCAAGGCTCCTATCTCCCGGTCCCGGGAGCGCGTTCCTCTGCCTATCGGCCTCATATCTCGGACATTCGATGAGAATGTGGGCAACAGTGATCGGGGCCCCGCAATTCTCACATGTGCCTATGCCTTGCCTAGTCAAATAATGACTTTTAGTTAGTCGAGTGTGACCTGTTCTAAGTCGGAGGATGACTATCGAATCTTTCCGGGTCATCTGCACTGGGGGTGAGTATAACGAAGGCTCCGCTATAATTGTTCGCAGCTGTGAAGAGCTGCTTTCCCAGTTGAAGGTCCACTCCTTCCATACTAGCTGGCGAATTCGCGCTTTTTCATCATCTAATCTGGCGGGTAATAAACTGCTGTAGGGCTGTGACCGAGCCGCAATCTTTGCCAGCGAATCTACGCAAGTATTCCCATGTATTCCAACATGGCTTGGGGTCCAAAAGAACATTATTGATTTGCCTGCCTGGTTTAATGAATAAAGTTTTTGGTGAATCATTACTACAGCCGGGTCTCTCGCAAACTTGTTGTTTATCGCTGCTAGAGCACTGAAGAATCAACAAGTAGTAAATATGATAGGGAGTCGTGGGTTAGGCAAAAGTCAAGTACAAAAGAGATTCCGTATAGTTCTGCCGAGTAAACGGAAAAGAATGGCGGCAATGGACAGAGGAAAGCGGTGATCGACGGGGAGTAGTATGCACAACCTACTCCGGAGGCCATTCTCGAACCAACGGTGTAAATTTTTGTGGAGCCACCATATTTGGTTATAGCTTCATTAAAAAGAAGTCTGAACTCCTCGGCCAGCACTTGAGTTTTTGAGTGCTTTATGAGGGAGGCATCAATGTTGAAATCGGGATACAACCACGGATGTACCTCGGATCTTATATACGGGACTGTGGGATGGAGTTGAGTTTGGTACCTAACGAGTGCTTCCTTTAGTCGAACAGAGATGGGTCGGGAGCGGCTTGGGAGGGCGGAATATTCACTGGAGTCCCCGACGTCGAACAGAGGTTTATGGAAAATTTGAAAAGTTTTAGACTGGATGGCCGCTGAGTAATTTAGAATAAGCTGTTGGAATCGATACTTCAGTGGAAGATTTTTTGACAAAACATACAAGTCATCGCAAGGGGTTGTCCGATAGGCTCCAAGGGCGATGCGAAGCCCCGCTTGATACGTTCTTTCTAATGGCAAAAGCCAACTCTTTCTTGCTGAGCTATACGCCTGGACTCCATATTCAATCTTCGATCGCGCAAGACAGTTCCAAATTTTCACAAGGGTACAGGGTTCTGAACCCCATTTATGACTAGATAACATTCGTTTTGTATTGAGGATTTTGGTGCAATGGATATTAACCTGGTGAATGTGCTCTTTCCAGCGAAGCTGCTTATCCAGAACAACACCCAGAAATTTATGCGACTCTTGGTATGGCACGGGGGAATCCATTAAGGTTAGTGATGGAGGGTCATGACGAGCCCGCAGTCGGCAGAAATGAACTGCGGCTGTTTTTTCGCGCGAGAAATGGAGCCCAATACTTTTAGCATTTTGCACAAGGTGGTTTATAGCAATTTGTAGCTCAGACAATTCCTGGGGAGCTGAGGGATCTGTCGCATAAAGCAGAAGGTCATCAGCATAGATAGACGCAGACACACCAGCAGGAAGGCCGTCCGTTATTTCATTTACGGCTATAAGAAATAATGTAACGCTCAATACTGACCCCTGTGGTATACCAGTCAATTGCTCACGCTTAGAGGAATAGGTGTTACCTATTCGAACTGAGAAAACTCGGTCAGTTAGGAAGTTCTGGAGCATGAGTGGAAGATTGCCCTTGAAACCCCATCGTGATAACTGTTGGATTATTGACACACGGCTCACCTTATCAAAAGCGTTTTTCAAGTCAAAAAATATTGCTGTGACGTGTTCACGATTTAGAAAAGCATTCAGAATATGGTTTTCCACTAGGAGCAACTGGTCCACAGTCGAATGACCCTCGCGAAATGCAGTCTGTGAGGGATTAATAAGCTCCCGCTGCTCCAATACTTTCATCAATCTATAGTTGATCAACTTCTCAAAAGGTTTACCAAGGCCGCACGTAAGAGAAATGGGGCGATAGCTGGCAACTTCGAGAGGATTTTTTCCAGGTTTTAGGACAGGGACAACGTGTGCTAATTTCCATGCTTCCGGGTAGTAGTGTCGAGTCCACAAGGAATTATAAAGGTCTAGTAGTTGTTTCTTGCAATGACCGGGCAAATGTTTCAGCATCTCATTGGGTATACCATCAGGCCCCGGGGCTTTATTGCACGGTAGCTCTGCTATGAAATGGTCAAGCTCGAAAAGCCTGAATGGAACGTTATAATTTTCTATTTCAGGGTGCACTGAGGCAAGGATATTTTCCGGTGGCAACTGTATTGGTGGATCCGTTGTTCCGGGGGTTGTTACGTGTTCCATGTGGTCCGCGATGTAATTAGCAACATCCAACGGCTCGCGCGCAATGTCGCCTGTCGGGGTAATTATCGCCACAGGGCGTTCACAATTAGAAACGCCTTTCAGGGATCTAACTCTTCGCCATACCTCTCGACTCGTGGTCGAGGAATTAATTTGTGCGACGTATCTTCGCCATGAATCCCTCTTCGCAGTCACCTTCAACCGACGTTCATGCGCTCTTAGCCGTTTAAAGGCAATCAAATTATCACTTGAAGGATGTTTTTTATACCAATTAAAAGCTCTTTTTTTGTCACGGTTGGCCTGTCGTATCTCCTCATTCCACCACGGTACTGATGGGCGCGTTTGGTTGCGGGATTTACGAGGGATCGCCTGACTAGCAGCATAATTGATCGCATCAGTCATATTTTGTACGTCTAGATCGAGGTTGCCAGTGAGTGTAGGTATGGAAAGGCTTTGCGAATATTTATCCCAGTCAGCCTGTTGTAGTACCCATCGTTCGGGGTACAAGTTATAATCCTGGGTGCAAACCGTCTGGGAAATAAGGATCGGGTAGTGATCCGAATGATGGAGATCGGAAAGGACACTCCAGTCGAAGGCAGTTGCAAGACTCGTACTCACAATGCTCAGGTCAATTGCGTCAGATGTGCCGGAGCTGGAAGTGAAATGGGTGGGGGAACCATTATTTAGCACAAATTAAGTTATTATCAGACAATATATTAGCAAGAGTTTCTCCAATCCGCGTGCTTCGATTTGATCCCCATGAAGCATGGTGACAGTTTGAGTCGGTAAGTATTAAAACCGGTGGTGGTAGGGATGCTATCAGGTTCCGAAGATCTTCTGGATCCCACGAGTTGTCTGGTAGGTAAAGTGAACACACTGTAACAGTAAGCGGAAAAACTATTCGGATTGCAACGGCTTGAAGGGGTGAGTGCGTTGGCACTTCCGATGGGTTGCAAGAGTTTTTAACCATGACAGCAGTCCCCCCGTGTCGCCTTCCACCATCTCGCACCTCACAACTCCTATGGAACAGCGCATATTGTGGTGGGGCCGAATAGAAGGAATTTGAAAAATGTGTTTCCTGAAGCGCTATTAGGAATGGCGAGTGCTCTGATATCAGGAATCTAAGTTCATCTGAATGTTGGTGATATCCACGAATATTCCACTGTAGAATATGATTATACATATGAATTACAGATGCAAGGCTGGCGTCAAACTAGTCATTTTCGTCTTCCTTTCTTTTTTTGCTCCTCCCAATTTCCTCTTCTTCCTTTTCGCCATCCCTTATTACCAGGGCCCTGGCTCCCTTCTTCCTGGCCGTTAGAATCCGATTGGTCTGGGGTTCCCTCAGCAATGATATCCCGAGGCTGGGAGTTGGCAGAGTCAACACCAAAATCTACCAATAATCCCAGTTCAACTCCTCCAGTTTCCTCCATCGGTCTTTCTATCTTCCCTGTAAGACTCTTAGGTGCAACTTCCTTCTGGGTGTTCGCGCTATCATCAGAAGCCTTCAACAGGGGAACGCTCTTATCTGAATTATTAGTAGTTTCATTTCCTCTATTTACATTTTGGATCTCTAGTTCAATATCCGCAACGAACGGAGCATTCGGGGAATTCCATTTATTAGTTTTCGGGGGGGTTGGGGTTTCTGTCACTACCTCCCCACTACGAAGGTTTTTTTGTTTGGGAGGGCGATTCCTATGCAGGGTCTCTGGGGGTTTGGTCTGCGGAGCTTGCACTCGGCCATGAGCCGCGGCGCCCGCATACGAGACTCCAGGCTTAATTCCACCTCCAGCTACATAGGCTTTCGCTTGAAAAAAGCTAATATTTTGCGTGACCATGACCCTTTGAATTTCAAATTCCGTTTTATACACTGGGCACGTTCTGTCTCCTGCTTTGTGAGCTCCACCACAATTGACACACTTTGGTGGGACGTCACATTCTTCACTATCCACATTTGCGTGAGCCGGCTTGCCACACTCGCAGGTTTCTTCATTCTTGCACCTGCCCTGTGTATGTCCAAAGTTTTGGCACCTAAAGCACCTCTTCGGAGCATTTATGTAAGGCCGCACTCTAAATCTTTGATAAGCCGCGTATATGACGTCAGGGAGGACCTTTCCCTTAAATGTCAGAAGAACTGTCCCAGTGTTTTCATCTATTCCATTCACTTTTCTGGTTAAAAATCTGGCAGCTATCACACTATACGGTTTGAGAAATTCCATTGTTTCTTCTTCGTTTGAGTGCTTGAGTTCTTCAGATCGAATGACGCCTCTGATAGTATTTAGTCTCTCAGGTACAACAGGATTTACCTCCTCGTCGATAAACTTTTTCAGGCTTTTCAGCTTATCTGACTGTTCCCTCGATATCGTTTCAATTACAAGCTTTCCGGACGCAGTTTTCCTGACATTCTTCACCCTTCCAACGGCAGCATCTATGTGTCTCGCAATTAGGAAGACGGACGTTTTTTGAAATGACCCGTTTGGTTTTTCCAGGACAACAAACCTATCCCAGACTTCTGTTTCCACTTGTCTCGTTTTAGGCAGACTACTTTCCTTGTTCCGTAATACGTCATGTTTCATAGGACTTCGTCTTTTAAACCGTTTGGATCTCCCTAATATGTCCGCATTCCAGTTATCCTGCGGATCATATGGCTCCATCGAGATTTCTTTTCTCTTCCTGTCTACATCACTTGCTGTGGATGCACCAGCAGCAGTGGAGCTGACGCTTTCGACACTACTAGTCCGATTCAGCGTTTGCCTCAATAACTCCATCGATCTCATTAGTCCGGGTCGTCTTGCTAGGAGCCTTAATCCATGCTCATTGACGCCCATCTCTGTCAAACTGTGGCCTGGCTTGGCAATATTGCTCGGAGAGTGGACAAGGGGCCGACCCCCCGCCACTCTCTTCATTGCTTTGTCCATGTTGATTGTCCATTTCCATATCGCCTGGTTCGCCCAAAGGGTCCTGACTACCCCCCGTAGTGTACTAGCACCCCGTAGTGTACTAACACTATTAAACTCAATTTAAGCCGCAAAGTAGCGTTTTTTGCTTAATTTTAGCAGTTAATTAATTCATTTTCTCAATGTTATTCTCGAATCAGAGAATTTAACTAGAAGAACCTAGTCCAGAAACTAGTCTAATTCAAAAGCTGGGTCATTTGCCCTCTGTGGCTCGCCAAACTCACGTAATTCGGTAAATTTTAATTACCCGGATGAACTAAGTCCGGAAAATGGTCTTTTGCGACACGTTTCATGTGGCTGAATACAAAAATGATCGTCTGCCAGTGTCTGCCTGGGGCACTTGAATTGAAAATAACGCGGAGAAAAATAAAAGCTCAAAGGATTAAAAAAGGATTTATAATAAGAAAAGTTTCAAAATTGGATTTTTAACTCTCAAATCTCCAAAGACCTATATAAACAATCACTTTTTTTTTTATGTAAACAAACACATGGGATGTCAGGTGCAATCTTGAAGTCCGTCTGGTTCTTCGTTTGCTTCAACAACTTGACCTTAGTGACCAGTCAAACTGCACCGGAGGAAAATGTTTAACCGGAAGAACATAGTCCTGAAACTAGTCTCATTCGAAAGGTTTTATGGAGCTGATTACGAATATGATCGTCTGGCGCCGTCTGCCTGAGGCATTTGCCCTTTGTGGCTCGCCAAACTCTCGAAATTTGGCAAATGTTAATATTAATTAACCGGAATAATAATTAACCGGAAGAACTAAGCTCCGAAAATGGTCTTTTACGACACGTTTCGTGTGGCTGAATACGAAAATGATCGTCTGCTGGTGTCTGCCTGGGGCAATCGCCATCAGTGGCCAGTCAAAATTCCTAAATCAGAGATATTAATTAACCGGAATAACTGAGTCCGGAAAATAGTCTTTTGCAACGGTTTTTATGTGGCTGAATACGACGAAAATGATCGTCTGCAGGTGTCTGCCTGGGGCATTTGCCCTTTGTGACCATTCAAACTGTACAGAGGGAAAATGATTAACCGGAAGAACATAGTCCTGAAACTAGTCTGAATCGAAAGGTTTAGTAGAGCTGATTACGAATATGATCGTCTGCCTGGGGCATTAGACCATTTTCCGGGCTTAAGTATTTTCGGTTAAGAGTAACATCCCTGATTTAGGGAGTTCGAGTTGCCCCAGGCAGACACCGGCAGACGATTATATTTGTAACAATCTCCATAGATCCTTTCGAATAAGACCAGTTTCAGGACTATGTTCTTCCAGTTAATTAAAGTTTACTGAATTTCGTGAGTTTGGCGAGCCACTGAGGGCAAATGCCCTAGGCAGACGATCATATTCGTAATCAGCTCCATAAAACCTTTCGAATGAGACTAGCTTCAGGACTATGTTCTTCAGGTTTAATTCATGTCCCAAATTAAGGCCTTGGGATCCTTGGGCCCCAGATACAGCAGGGCAGACTTCCGGACTCGTACATAGGGGGTCAAATGCCATCATTTTGCATACCTTTCGTGACTATGTTCTTCCGGTTGAATGGAACTGTCGCCAGCTCTCGGTCTATAGCGAGTTTTTTTTTCTTTCCTAGCATGAATTAGCGCTTTTCTCATCTACAGTCATCATAAAGTCTTCTCCACTAACCGCAAATAGGCGTTTCCTTGATTTGAGAGGTGAATCTGAATTTTAGCCTTCAATTAGCGCATTTTCCTAATTTTAGCAGCGATTTATCGATATCTGGTCACGAATTAATTATTTTTCTTATTTAATAAATTAATTAAACTGATGTTATCCGGACGACGATTGAAGGGCATAGCCCAACACAATTGGAGTTTCGAGAAAAAATGGCACCCCGGCGGGATTTGAACCCGCAACCTCTGGATTACCAGTCCAGAACGCTGCCAATTGCGCCACGGAGACGCCTTTGGGAGTCGTACTCCGAGGGATAAGCTAAGCCGAACCCCACAGGCGTCACTGTGGCGCAGTTGGCAGCGTGCAGGACTGGTAATCCAGAGGTTGCGGGTTCAAATCCCGCCGGGGTGCCATTTTTTCTCGAAACTCCAATTGTGTTGGGCTATGCCCTTCCATCGTCGTCCGGATATCATCAGTTTAATTAATTTATTAATTAAAAATACCGGCGACAGAAATATTAATTATATCCATCTATTTTTCTTATCTTTACGCACGATTATGTGACCTCCAGAAACCGTGAATCGGCGTTTTACAACCTTTAGAACCTTCTTATTTTCCCATATTTTAAGTTTTTCATGTGCCTTCTCAGATAAGAGGGAACCGAGCATGTTTGCCCCTTCTCGCCCCTTCATAGACATTGCTACCGACTATTCCTTATTTAACCGATTTCTTTTTAACGGGATGGAATATTTTTTGACAGAATTTTGAGCTCGACTTCAACGGGAAAACCGAAATGTCAGTTGGCCACTTCCTGAAAATTGAAGCTTTTTTTCTCAATTTAGTCATATTTAGCGCCGTTTTTCCATTTTACGACACTTTTTCAAGATTTTTGCAATGAATTAGCACTGTGTCTCAATTTTAGTCGCTGATTGGCGTTTTCCTCCAATCTATTCAAGTTATCTATTCAATTTTCTCAATTATTTTGGGTGGCTGTTCACCCGAAGTTCGGGTTTTGTCCTGCATAAACCGAACATAAGGCTGTCGGAGCTCGAAGAGTTTTCAGGAAAGAATCAGCCGAATAATTATTTCAGCTGAAGGATAAATATTCAGCCCGAACGAATGACCCTACCTAGTGTGCCAGTTGGCACTGCGTGGTTTCGTGTATACGAAAGCGTGTATTTCACGGCTGAGAGACCAGAGGCGTCACCTCTTGGAGGGTTGGAGGAGGGTGTCTCATCACCCCCCCCCCCATATAATTTTTCTTTTTGTGGGATAATATTTGGGATATAATAATTGCCGACGAAGATATCGGCCAATCTTTCAGTGTTAACTGTTTTTCTGTACAGTATCATCGTACCACCAAAGGGCTCCCCAAACGATAATCGCAGGCACACTGAAGCTACCGAAAAAGTCTGCCACAGAAACCAACTGCAGCGTGTCATTTATTCAGCCAATGCTCAGCTAAACAAACCAGCTGAACATCCTGGTCCTTAAGATTCACCTCAAGACTTTCTATTTTGTTGACTAATGATTGAAAATTTAGAAAAAATGCTTTGAGTCGGTCGTGGTGTAAGTCAATATTGTTTTTCGTAAAGTTATTTGCCTTTAGTCATATTTGCCCATCCGCCGACGGCAAGTTCCCCATCCCGAATTTTATGAAATGTACGAGCCGGTGCGACGATACAACCACTTGGCCACCAGTCGGGAACCATAAGTTGATCATAAAGTTCCTTGTCAACTATCAGGCGAAAGGAAGAATAAGTATTGAATCGAGTTTTTAACTTGAAACACTGAATTGGTGTTGGAGACTGTATCATACGTATTAAGGAAAGAATATCGCTTGTACTGAGGATGGAAACGAGAAACGAATATAGCTTTTTTACGTGGCACTGCTCGAATTTCCGATGTCCGAAGTTCCTTCGGGGGTTTTCACCATTTTTCTTGACGTGTGATCGTGTTTAATATTGTCGGAGAAGCTTTTCTTTTACTATCTACGCTTTTTATGCTGATTCTATGCTTTCTTTTTGCTGATCTATTTGATGATATTTCACACTCAACGAAAATACAAATACAAGTACAAATACTTTTAATTTCAACGTTCTTTAGTTTCCACTTCTTCGCCACCATTCACCAGTATAACCTAACTTAGTGACACCATATTTGGCACAAAAATCCGGTGTAATAACAACCTTTGATTGACGTTTTCATTTTTCGAAAAAGTGGAGAGGAAGGGTAGTCATGGTGGGAGGTGGAAGTTCCGAATTCCTTGTTAGCACAACTGCCGCAAAAATGATGCTAGCGGATGGAAACATGGCACAAAAATGGATCATACAGAGCCCTAGCCTACAAGTACACAAAGCTGTACAAGTAAACAAAACTCGTGGCAATTATTGCGAAAAACAACGCTAATTCGAGTTTAAACTGGACCAAAATAGCAAATTCACAACTCAAATGCCGAAAAATCGCCTATTAATAAAAAAAAAAGATAATAGATAATGTGCTAATTCGTTGCAAAGTTATCAGGAAACGCTATTTCACAGCTGAAATGAAGAAAAATAAATAATTCGCGGCTGAAATTGAGAAAACGAAAATCTGTACAGCTTCTGAAAGAATCGAGGCTCAAACTGAGAAACAGCGCTAATCTGTAAAAAAAAAAATGCTCACGCGGGCTAAAACCTAAAAAAACTACGCGGCTAGAATTGTCAAATATTAATTAGCGGGGCCAGCATTAAGAAAAACACTAATTTTCAACTCAAACTGAGAAAGAAGTGCTAATTGGCTGCTAAAAAATGGCTAAACTGCAGCTGAAAATGAGGAAAACGTCAAATCGTGGCTAAAATAGAGGAAAATCGCCAAACAAACGAAAGAATCCCTACTGCACAGCTAAAATTGATTAAAAGCGCTAACCCGTGGCCAAAATTGGTAAAAGTTGTAGCATGCCAACAGCTAACAAACCTCAATTTTTATTTTTAAAAATAACAAATATTATGTTAAAAAACAACATAAGTCAGTTTGATCGTGAGTTCGTATTTTCCCAATTTTTCAGTGTCGTTATAAAAAAGATCTCTAAATTTTTCGTTGGCCGTTATTTTGTATACCGAAGAGAGCGCGACCCACAAAGTCACTGAACCTTGAAAAATTGACAAAACGCAAATGCGTAGCTTCTGTTAGAGGCTAAAACTAAACAATAAACGCTAATCGATAGCGAAAATTGAAGGAAAAATGCCAACGTGGGACTGAAGTGTAAAAAAAAACAGCTAATATTGAAAAATTCGCTATAATTAGCTTGTCATAAATAAATAAAAACTCTCGTTTTCAGCTCAAAGTGGGAAAAAGTGTTATTCCCGGCTAGAATTTGAGGAAATCACGAATTCGTGGCTGAAAAATTAAGGTAATTCGCGAATTCACAGATTATAGAAACGCTCCAAAGCAGCTAAAGAATGAAAAAAACGCGTATTTGCGGCTAAAATTGAGGAAAATAATTGCGGATAAAGTGTGTTGGAATTTCTAATTCCGCCTTCTGACAACAACTTTGTGGCTAAAATTGAGGTTAACAGCAAATTCATGGTTATAAGTAAAAGAAAAGACACTGATTCACGGCTAGAACTGATATGCAGCCCTATTCTACATATAATTAAAATTGAAAAAAATTACTAATGCGGTGCCATTTTGCGGCTAATATAGAGAAAATCAGTAATTATTCTAGCTAGAATAAAGTGAAAAGTTTTTTTTCAGTCTAAATTGAAGCAAAAAAAAAGTGCTAATTAACTGTAAAAAATGGAAGAATTGCCGATTTGCAGTAAAAATATCAGAAAACGCCAATTCGTGGCTAAAATGAACAAAATTCGATAATACACGGGCTAGAAATAGCTACTGCACTGCTAAAATAACGAAAAAGCGCTAATTTACGGCTAAAATTGAGACAAATTTAAATTTGCGTCAAAAATTGGAAACACGTTAATTCGCGGCTTCCTCGAGAGACTTTGAGGCTAAAATTGAGAAAAAGCGCTAATTTATGGCTATGAGTGAAAAACTCGCAAATTCGCGGCTAAAACTGAGATGAAATCGCTATTTAGCAGTGTATGGTTACGGTGAACAAAAAATGCTAATTTGTGATAAACATTTCGAGAATTTTACGGCTAATATTGAGTAATTTTCAGCTCATACTGAGTAAACTGCTAGAAAAAATCGCTAATTTGCAGCTAAAATTGTGGAAAACGCCAACTCGAGAAAAGTTGAAGAAACATCGCTGATTCACAGGATACCAAATCTACTTTGCTGCTAAAGTTGGGGAAAAGCGCATATTTATGTCTTTATGGTGGGGGGGGGGATTACCCCGCTAACCAGTTGCTAATTTGCGGCGAAAAGCGCTAATTTGCTGTTAAAGTTGACAAAAAGCACTCTTTCGCGGCTAAAATGGAGAAATTCGCAGTTTAAACTTGGCTTGAGCGCTGTTTTTAGCGGATAGACTGTGGAAATAGCGGTAATTTGCCTACAATATATGGAAAAGGCCATGGCTAAAATTAGGAAAAGGCCTTAGAGGTTACCAATAGAGGTTTTATGTATATTTAGAGACTTTTAGGGGCCTCTTGAAGATTTCCGCCCCGGGCCCCGATACACTGAGAAAAAAAAATGGCCTTCGAACTCGGTAAACGCCGTTTCATGGCTAAGATGGCCGTGAATTTTAGCCGAGTCGAAAGCCATGTAGACGGCTGATGAAATTTGAAGGCAAACTTGCCCGTATTGAAAAAAAATACAGCTCTGTTGTCCGTGAGAGTATACTGTTGTAACCTAGTGGAAGTTGGCGCGTAGCCGAGTGAATCTATTGACCGAGTAAAATCACTCGGTTACTTGTTCACTCGGTTATTGGATTAGAGTCATGAAAGAGCAGCCGTACCCAATGCGTCTGGAGTATCACACTTCGCTGTTGGCCTAACTGACAGTTCATCTGAATCATGAGCAAGTAGCCGTGAGGTATAGCATACTCGATAAAAGTGTCGTTTTTTGTTTTGCCCTTTTTTAGTCGATTGATTCCTGAGCTTATATAGCATACTTTGTTATAATGGCCGACTTTGATCGCCATACGACTTGGCTTGGTGCACTTAGGGTGGGGGGATGGGACACATAACCCACCTTCATTACGAAACAGCTCAAGAAACAAACAATATTGAAAAAGAAAAACCCTAGATTTTAAGAAGGATTATGTTGCATCACAATTGCGTCCTTCACAACATAAGTTCCAAAGCAAGAAAACAAAGTGCGAAATTTAGGGAAAAGGTTCAGGGACTGCGGAAAAAATTATATAAACATGAGAACATAGAACACGATATTATCGATATACCTATTATGTCATAAAATTCAGGCAATTTCACATCAGATTGAAGTTTAACTTCATATAATAGGCAAATTTTCCCGTCGTTGTAATTCAAATGGTTTGCTCGTTATGCCTTTTTGAATGTGTAAATCACACCTATATCTTGTATGTAATCCCTCCTAAAGCTTATTTCTGGATGTGCTCCTATCATCATCCATTACCCTATTCGGTGGTCATTTGATCATAGTCATAACTGAGCTCAAGCGCTAATAACAGCCAAAAATAAAAAAATAATATGCTTGAAATATTTGTCTATAGAAGCCCTAAGGATAAAAGCTTGCTGCGTTGTACATTCTGGTAGGGTAGGGCAATGCAGTAAAATGGGCCACGTTGCTTTTCTTTCCCTTAAAAAGCTGGAGCTTCGACACCAAGGGAGTTGTGGGAGTGGTGGGAGGGGAGGGTCTGTAAAACCAGCCGTGTGGATTAGGGAATTTTAGCAAGCTGTACTCGGCTGTGCCAGTAGAAGATGGCCGGAATAGCCGAGTCAAAATGGTATAGTGGGGAGCCACTCGGCAGTCGGTAGTTCGAAATTCTGTCTCATTCATTCATTCGTGCATGTTATTTCATCGCGTTCCTATCGTTGTCAGTGCAAAGTATTTTTCAAGTGTATTTTTCAATTTTAAAATGGATTGTGACGACGAACATGAATTAGTGACCCTCCTAGAAAGTTGGGGCATGAGCACAGATTGTATCTCCAAGATAATGGGTAAGTAAGCTTGTTCATTAATTTTACTATGTACTTCGATTCCTGGAGGGGTCGCGCTCTTTATCACAACATGATGGATCGCTTGGCATTTTTAAATGGAATTTGAACTGTAATCCACTTCCAATTAGTTGTAGATTATGGAATGGGTTTGAATGATATTCTCTTAAAGTATAAAAAAATAAGTGAGTCACTAAATAGGGCACTTTGAGCTTTCGAATACCATTTTATTACTTTCAATTATTCACCTTGTTTGTTTCGCTAACGCACGCGTTACGAGCTCCAGAATTGGGGTGTAGGGACCTTGTACGAACGTGCGAAAATGCCACGAGATGCAGCTGCTATAGCAGGATAATGTTGTTTCTCATTCGGCGTCCTTGGATCCCGCTGGCGGTTTTTTTCCCCGAACGTCCGTACTAAGGCCCACGTTTATGTCATATTTTTGTTAATTTTATTTTCATAAAGCTCCCCCCCCCTTGTCTTACTAAAATGGAAAACAAATTGGCCAATCGTGAATGCTAGGTTAGTGCTAAAATTTTGGCGTTGGCTTTGAAATCGAATATTGGTGCAGAAATGGAGCCAAAATTTTATGTGCTAAGTTTAGGCGAGGGATGACTGGGAAGGGGTCGAGGAAACCCGCCTGAAACCCCGCCTTAAAGCCGGCAATCGTAAAATCCAATCCTTATAAATTTCGTTCCAGCAGCTGGTGGTCGGAAAGAGTGCATTTCATTTCGTAAAGGATAACCCTTAGCCGTCCCAAGAGGATAATGTTGATACCATAATTTGTTTCGTTAAGGGGGAACTGCAGTGATGATTCCTCTACCCCCCTCCAATCACCCCTCGTCTACTACTCGGCATACATTTTCTGGCCTTATTTCTGCACCAATCCTGGTTTTTGAGGACTCGTTTTAATCTTCAGGAAATTTCGCATATGCAGTAGTTTTCCTTTTTTCAAATAAGTCGGAAAAAACCGTGAAATTACAAGGTAAAAGTACAAGGCGAATTTAAAATAACTTCTGGGATGAAATTGGAAAAAAGGAAAACTACTGCATATGCGGAATTTCCTGAAGATTAAAATGAGTCCTAAAAACCAGGATTGGTGCAGAAATAAGGCCAGAAAATGTATGACGAGTAGTAGACGAGGGACGATTGGAGGGGGGTCGAGGAATCATCACTGCAGTACCCCCTTAATGTTTGACCCTCCCTCATACTGTTTGCTGCCGGGTTTGTTTAAGCTGAACTTCTTCCCATATTGTCAACCCCCTCTCGGCAACAATTTTCAAAAGTTTCTGTGGTTTTCGAAGCGCTTTATATTAAATTTTTGCACCAAATTTTAGGACAAACTTGTGAATTTTGGCAAAATTTTCAAATTTCTCTCCCTATTGTGGCCCTTCCCCTAATCATCTTTTTAGAGAAATTTAAATGGCAATCGAAGGCCGTTGATACAATACTGTGGGAAAAGTTGGACCACCATCTCTTATAGGTTCTTGAACCCAATTTATTTTATTAAATGTATTATATTTGGTTACAGATACAACAAGAGATTGCAAGCGTGGCGTTCAACCCACATGCAGCGGTTCCCGATCAACACCATCCACATCGTCGGAGGACGAATCGGATTCTCCTCGATCTAAACGTATTCGTCGATCTCTCGATTTCGAAGGGCGCCAAGGTATTGTTTTTTTTTTTGTTCTACCTTTTTTCTCTCTAACCATTATATTACCACCATTGAAATTACAAACTTGTTCACTGTGACAAGAATCAATGATTTTCTATGTTCTATGTCCTATTTTCAGTTAACCTCGAACAATTCTTGGAAAACGAGGACGTCAAAACATTGGTAGAATACAAACGACTGGACTTCACTCCTGTGCTTGAGAAGGCGTGAAACGCGACTTTTGGCATAAGAAGAGAATTCCTCAAATCGCTACCAACGATAACTGATTATTTGGACAAATTGTCAATTCTTCGTGTGCCAGATATTGCCGTTCGCTTGGTTAGTTAATTGTTAGCATACACTTTCACGCTTGTCTGATCATATGTATGACTAAGGACTCTTTTCGATGTTAGATTGAAGAAGACTTCAGAAAGTTACATCCTCGTGTCCTCCCTTCGGCACTCCTTCATGGCCTGCGAAAGTACGAGCCAAAAATAATCAAACAGGCCGAAGAAAAATTGAGAACGGCCAACGAAAAACAAAAAGCACAACAAGGCAGATTAAAAGAGTTGTTGTCAGAAGGTAATTCTTATTCATAATTTTTATTGCGATTCATTGTGCTCCTTGAACGAAACAAAAAATTTTAACCCATGCCTCGCAAACCGAAAAACCCGGTATTTTCGTGTTATCTTTGTTGCATTTCATGTATTTTTTTATTTTTATTTTATTTTAACAAATATAAATCGTCCCTTAATTTTGTTTGTTAATTTCACAATACCCTATATAATTTTTGTCTGGTAAAGTTTCAGGTGCAGCTCTATCGGTAAAAACATGCATCAATGACATGGTTTTGGCGACAGGAGATAAGCAAGAAATGCTTAATTGGACTCGAGGATGTGAGAATCTAGCCTGGAGTCATCAGCTGACTTTTCCAAGTAAGCCGAGATGGAAAAGTAAGCCGTTTGGCACAAGCTAGTTTCGCCGCGTACTCAAGGCAAATTTAGCAGATTTTTCTTTGTAATTCACTGCCTTCAACGCGAGGTTACTAATGCTATTTTAGCCGAGTGGTAAGGCTAAATCACATACTTTAATCGGTCAATTGCACCTTGAGAGTGCGGTTAGTGAAGCAAACATACTAGTACAATGTTGCCGTAACAAAGTGAAAGACTTACACTTCAGAATCAGCCGTCTCTATTCGTGTGACAGTTCCATATGACTCGACTACGTTGGCTGTATAACTCTCCTGAAATACCCAACTGGACTCGGTCAATACTGACATATTAACTCCGCCATCTTGGCAGAACACTCGGTTAAATTACCAATCTTAACACGGCTATCTCAGACAAACCAACGCGGTCAAGAAAGTCAAATATTGTGGAAAATCTGCAGAGTAGAGACGGTTAATATTGCCGACTACCCTCTGCTTGTCGAGTAGTACGACTCGGTTGGATTGGTAGTCTACATTAACCAGCTGACTTAGCCAAGGAAATAACAAATCGGCTAATAGATTTGCAACCGAGTCCCACTCGGCTACTCGTCGGACACGGCTAATTATTTCATTTAGCCGAGTCTTTGGAACTTGGCTAACTTTACCTTATATACTCGGTTGCAAATTATTAGGCAGGTGGTGCTGATTTACTGTGGGAGTGTGAGGGATTTCGATTAACCCTTGACTCCAGAACAGCACGTTGGCATTTATTTTTTGTATAATTAATGTTGCCCGTGAAAAGGACACCACAAAGTGCGAATTAGAGATTTGTCTACAATTTTCGTTTGGAAGTTGTATCGGAAAACCAAGAATTAGCACAGTTTCTCAATTTTGCGCCGGGGATGAATGTGCTTTTCTGAAATTTCAGCCACAAATATTACGGCTATTTCTAAAAAACTTTAGCCACGTTGTTGCCCCAAGACTAATAGCACACAAGCGTATAGCGTCTCGATTTTAGCAGCCTAAGGACCTAGAAGAAACTGCGCGGTGCATTTAGGGTCGTTTCTCAATTTTAGACATTTGCTTGCCCGTAAGCTCTAAGAACATGTACACAGACCTGGGATAAGGCATTAAAACCAACAAAGCGTTTCATTTTGGGCGCTGACAATCCTTGCGGCTGGGACCTTGCAAAATTGCCGTGTGAATTGCTCACTTAAGCCCTCAGCGGTTTTGACAAAAATTGAATAATTTAAAATTGGACGGAATGGCTTAGATCATCATGGCGTAGGGGATTCTTAACACGGGGAATCCAACAATTGAAACGAGCCGTGCATATTAATGCACGTGCCGTCCGGTGCCACCGTTCTTAGCCGGCCCTTTTCAGGCACAATGATGGCTCTTGGTGACGGCCTCATTGACACACTAAAAAGTAGCGCACATCACCTGGTTGGGATTGCCTTCTGGTTGACGCGGTCCAAGGTTGTCCATGAGGCCCGGACCTCATTATTTGTGATCAAATTTTGTCTCAGAACTCCTCGCAAAACACAGTTTTTTGTAAACTAAATACGCCAACGCGAGAAAGGGCACGTTAAAGTGGCGGAAAAATGCAGTCAGCATGGTCAGTAACCTTCGATGGTCCCTTCAAAGCCTCCCCCTTTACAAATTTTGACCTTTCAGTAGGACCGCCCTAATCTTTTCCAAGGGCTCTTTCTATGGGCACTCGTTATTATGGCCCCCTACCAAAACTTTTTTTTTTTTTTTTACAGAAAGCGTCAGATTTATCTCTTCACCTTTCAACAAAATACCGACGTAATGCGATTACGAAATGAAAAAGTTGGTCTTTAAGAGAGTGTTATTAACTTTTTTTTTTGTATTTCCCATAAAAAATTCCCAAACAACGGATTACTTTTCGTGTGTCTATCATCATCCGTTGAGAAAAGAAGTCTTTGATTAAAGGTCGTTTTCCGCGAAATTTATTTTATTAGAAGAAAAACGAAGGCTCTCCTTTGGATTTTCAATATTGTTGAGGGATTTCATTGTAGGAATTGAAAGTTAAAATGGGATAAGGAGATTGTATGACGGTGAGGAGTGGGGGGGGGGAATTGAGATTGCCCCCTAGAGATATCGAATTCGAAGAGCTTTTGGAGATTTCATGACTGTTTGTGAAAAGTAAGTCACTTCTGTAGGGTGAAACGAGTCAAGAATAAGGTGTGACGGTGGCGCAGAAGGGGATGAAAAAAGAGACAAAATTGAAGTGGAGGGGCGGTGAAAAGGGATTTTCCTCCCTGAGAAGTATTTTGAATCAGCCGGTTAAAGCTTTTCTAAATACACATGCAGGCACGGGCCAGAGAGGAGAAATAAATTTGTGTTCCGATTTAATTTCACAGAAACTTTATTCAAAGGATTAAAATATTCCGTCAGCCATTACAACTTGTGTGAATTAAATGGCCCGCGAGTTTGATAAAAAGTGGAAAAAATTCACGGAGCTTTTCATCCATGAACAAAATATGATTTTAGACAGCCGTTCAATCATTCTCTTCTTTACGTTTTGTTAAATTGAAAATATCAGTTTTTTTTTTTGTTTTTTTTTTCAAGCGACCTATTTCCGGGTTACGTGGCAACATCTCGCCACACCCCCCCCCCCTGCACGAGCATCATAACTGACCGTTGACGTCTGAAAAACCTCAGCCTTCCTTGTCTAACGGACACTTATCACCGCAAAATTCCACCTACCTACATCACGTAGTAGTACAGCGTTTCCGAGTTAATCGAGAATGATGTGGCAAGCAATCGAAACGATCCTCTTATAAAAAAAAAAGAAAAAAGAAAAAGAAGAAGAATGAATGGTTTTTTAATATAGAAATGATAAAAATAATATACATCAACAATTATTATTTATTGTTATTTATGTACAAGACATAGAAAATAATTTAATTTGATTCTGCACTATGTACAAATATAACCAAAAATACATCTCCTATGTAATTTATTTATTATTTACACATTTATTTTAGCAATTTTAGAACGAAAATCGAACATTATTTGGTTTTAAGCTGTTAGGAAGATTGAAATAGAGATCGTACAGAAAAATAAAAACAGTTAAACATCATAAAAACTTTGGTATGTTAACACAAGGGCCTATTATTATTTTTGGAAAAACAAAAAAAATATATATCAGTTCTCTTTATTTGCCTAAGCAACATTCCTTTGCGTTCTATTCTTTGGCAATGCCTTTGTAAATAACTAAAAACATGAGTACATTATTTACATTATCACTTTACGTACGCAAAAACTCACTTAATGAACGCGTTCGTCATTTTGTTTTAAAATAATATTTTAACGCCAGAAAATGGTAACGACATAATTATCTTCTCTTTTTTTTTTTTTTTTTTTTTTTTTGTTCAATAACACTTAACGTTTTAATACGCGATATTTTTTTTATAAAACACACGAAATTACAGGAAAAAGTCTTTTCAAATTCTCAGTACATTTAAATAACAATTTTTAAGGGGTTTTGGTAGTTTAATTTCACCCCTTCGGAGGCTTCACCATTTCCACCGTCATTTTTTTTTTTTTTTTTTTTTTGTAGCAATACCAAACATTTAAAACAGGAATATAAGGCCAATTTTGCCCCTTCCTTTAAAATTCCCCCGTTCCACATCTCAAGTCATCAATTTAAACAATTTTTTTTTTTTTTTTTTTTTTTTAGTGAACACATCAAGCTAAAAAAAAAAAATAAAGCAACACTATATTAACCGCAAAATCCAAGGAGTGGTGAAATTTTGTAGGTGGCGGTGGGGGGGGGAGCTTAATTGGTTGATCGCCGCCTCCTCGCGCACATTCACCACCTCGCCCAAAGAGAGCGTCGCCAGTGGTGAAGGGAAGGGGGTGAGAGAGAGGGTGAGAGAGAAAAAACGAATTTAAAATGAGCTTCACCTGAGCGTGGTGGAAAAAGAGTGTACAAGTGAGGGGGAGGGGGAATAAAAAACGATTTATAATACTTAATCAAGTCCACCGCCAACCACCAAACACACATCAACCCCCCACCCCACCCCCATATCGAGTTCAGTATTCTCTGCATGATAGTGTGAGTGATTTGAATGGTGATGTGGGGGGGGGGATGAGTTTGGCAAACAAAATTCAATCGAAAAAACAGGGAAAAAAGATATAGATAAAATATTGATGGTATCCTGTATGACGACGGCTAGAGAGTGGATGATACACCTGAAACAAACAAATTGACATTTCAGTGGATTACTACAAAAAAAAAATTACACCTCCCCCCCCCCCACAGTTATTCCCTTTGACATTGTGCCACTAATAGCAATTTCTCAAGTTTCAAAATGAAAAAACCAAAAATATGATATGACCCAATTTATGGAGCTTGGGTTTATGACAACAAAGAGATTATAAACTACCTTTTAAGGACTAAAAACAAAGGAATAATTATGGTCCTTTTAAAGAAGAAGATTAACCCGTTTCTAACTTATTGTTTTATAAAATAAAAGGCTAGAGAAAATGATACTGTTCAAAAATAGTGACAAAAAAAAAAAGATTTCCGTTCATGTAGCTCAGTGTTGACCTATTTATTTGACGAAAAGGTCAATATAGCCATTCCAATAATTCCAAACATATTATTCTCGTGGGAATGGGTCTTTATGGGGCTCGTGCTAAGCGGGTTCCTCGGCCGATGCGCGTTTTGTTGAACGCTCACACAACGGACAAGTCACAACGTGCCATTTATGGAGTCACCGACGATCCCTAATGGAGACGTTTTTGTCTGAGACTGGTGAAAATTGACCTACAAATCGCACACTTTAGCCCTTTGGTGGATGGTGGGTTTAGAAAAAATAGTCAACACTTCAAATTGAATATTCAGTCAGGGAGCATTCAATCCCGGATATTCAAATCCCAATGTTGCAATTTTGCGGCTAACGTCAAACTTTGGGCGCTGTCTCGTGGGTGGCTAGACCGGGTTCCGCAATAACTACAAAAAAAAACCTAGAAACTTGCGATTTCGCTAAAATCAAGACCGAAAAAAAGCACACGCGCGAATAATCAGCCCAAAACTCGCCTAGCAAAAAGAAAGGCTCTGGAAATTGCTATTTCGCGAATAACATTGTTCGGAAACGTGCAATTTCGCGACAATCAAAGACCAGAAACATTGAATTTCACGTCCAAGCGGTTACAAAATCTTCTTTTCATGATCCTACATCCGTGAAACCAAAAAATCCTCATTATCCCATATATTTAAGCTTTTCAGGGGCCCGAGGGTACAGTGGCGGATATAAAGGAGGGGCCACAGGGGCTAAGGCCCCCCCCCCCTTGGAGTCGAGGTCTCTTACACACAAAAAAATCATCAAAACCTTCTCCAAAATCCCTTCAAGAAAGGGTGATCACCTCTAATTTTAGGGTCATTTTCTCAGAGGCCCCAGGGTCAGAGGTTTTCGCGAATGACCTCACTGATGAGGGGGAAATTGACGTTGAACGCCACACCGCGTCTAGGGCAAAATTTATATTATGCGAAAGGTCACGCGCCGAGGGCAAAATTTAAACGAAACGTCACTTTGCGAGGAAAAAAAAAACTTTTTCGAAGTGACAGCGGCAAAACGAGTAAACTACGCAAAATGTCCCACGGTGTGGGCAAAACTCAACATTCGAAGAAAAACTCTCGCGTGAATTTACGCGAAATGACGCATCAAGGGCAACAAATATGTGAAACGCTTCGCGAAGAGCAATGCTATGGTGACATACTGTCCATCTTATGAAAAAACTCGTTCGGTTTCACAAAGAAATTGTCAAATTCGTGACGATATTGTCTGTTTTATGAGAAAACCTTCAATTTTAAAAGAAATCTTAAGCTTATGTGCATAATAGCTGATTTTATAAGAAAATTTTCAGTCTAAAAGGTGACAATTTTGATGACTACACTGTCAGTTTAATATGGAAATAGTCAATTTTATTAATAAAATGACAAATGTACGAGGAATTGCCCTTTTTGAATGATTTTTCAATTTTGTAAGGAAATTGTTAGTTCGAATTGGAAATCGTAAATTTTCCAGGAATCGTTAATGAAGGACGATATTGTCAGTTTCATGAGAAAGTTGCAATTTTTATCAGCAATTGACATTTTTATTAGCGCATTGTATTGCCAGTTTGCTTAAAAACTTATCAATTTGAAGCAAAAATCGTCAATTTGACGTGGAAATTGTCAATTTCACGAAGAAATCGTAACTTATTCCCAATAGTTTTATTTTTGGTCCTTGGAACTTATTAATTTGTCCCCATGACTCGATGGGCAATTGCCCATTCGGCGATTATTGATAATACAGTAATTGGTGATCGTTTATTTCGGCTTAAAACTTATTATTTTTAGTCTGAATAGCATTACACGCGGATATGATCAATTTTAAGTGTAAATTGTCAATTTTATGGGGAAATTGTCAATTTTATGAGGAAATTGTGAATTTTATGAGGAAAATGTCAATTTTACGAGGAAATTGTCAGTTTTATGAGGATACAATATATTTTATGGGATTTTTTTCATGAAGAAATTCTCAATTTTATAAGGACATGTTCAATTTTATGAGGAAATTGTTAATTTTATGAGGGAATTGTCCATTTTATGGAAAAATTGTTAATTTTATGAGGAAATTGCCAATTGTATGAGGGAATTGTCAATTTTATGAGGAAATTGTCAATTTGCATGAGGAAATTGACAATTTGGCGAGGAAATTGACAATTAGGTGATGAAATTGTCAATTTGATGAGGGAATACTACATTTTATGAGGAAATTGTCAATTTGCATGAGGAAATTGACAATATGGCATGGAAATTGTCCAATTTGGTGATGAAATTGTCAATTTTATGAGGAAATTGTTAATTTTATTAGGGAATTGTCGAGTTTATGAAAAATAGAATTGTTAATTTTATAATGAAATTGTCCATTTTATGATGGAATTGTCAGTTTGTGTGAGGAAATTGACAATTTGGCGAGGAAATTGAAAATTTGCTGATGAAATTGTCAATTTGATGAGGGAATACTGCATTTTATGAGGAAATTGTCGATTTGCATGAGGAAATTGACAATTTGGCATGGAACTTGTCCAATTTGGTGTTGAAATTGTCAATTTTATGAGGAAATTGTCAATTTTATGAGGAAATTGTTAATTTTATGAGAGGATTGTCAAGTTTATGAAAAAATTGTTAATTTTAAGAGGAAATCGTCAATTTTATGAGGGAATTGTCGAGTTTATGAAAAAATTGTTAATTTTATGAGGAAATCGTCAATTTCATGAGGGAATGGTCAATTTTATGAGGAAATTGCCAATTGTATGAGGGAGTTGTCAATTTTTTAAGGAAATTGTCAATTTGTATGAGGAAATTGACAATTTGGCGAGGAAATTGACAATTTGGTGATGAAATTATGAATCTTATGATGAAATTATGAATCTTATGATGAAATTGTTATTTTATGAGGGTATTGTCAATTTTATGAGGAAATTGTTAATTTTATGAGAGGATTGTCAAGTTTATGAAAAAATTGTTAATTTTAAGAGGAAATCGTCAATTTTATGAGAGAATGGTCAAGATAATGAAAAAATTGACAATTTGGCGAGGAAATTGACAATTTGGTGATGAAATTATGAATCTTATGATGAAATTGTTATTTTATGAGGGTATTGTCTATTTTATGAAAAATTGTTAATTTTATGAGAAAATTGTCTATTTTATTAGGGAATGGTCATTTCTGTGAGGAAATTGCCGATTGTATGAGGGAATTGTCAATTTTATGAAGAAATTGTAAAGGTTATGAGAAAATTGTCAAATTTTATGAAGAAACTTGTCAATTTCATGACCCGCACCTGGCGCGAAACTAGGAGATCGTGGGTTGTGGGTTCGAATCCCACCTGGGGATCAATTTTTTCTCGGAACTCAAAACAAGTAAAGAAGTAAGTATTTAATTTAAAAATTAATTCCTTTATTTTCAGCCTCCCCACTCCCTCAAATTCACAGTTGTGACAATAGTGGTGCGGTGAGGAGGGGATTTAATCTCCTAAATGTCCGTAGATAGGGTCGTCTAAGCTCAATTATTCAATTAATTGTCGGACACATTAGGGAAAAAAATGAGGAAATTGTCAATTTTACGAGAACATTTTGTCAATTTCATTAGAAGACTGTCAATTTTATGAACAGCCAATTTCAGGTACCGATTACGCCGATTTTCCGCACTAAGAACCGTTTTTAGCTGGTTTCACTCAATGAAAAAGTAATTTACCGGATTCTGCTTACTAAATACCCAATTTTTGAGGTTTACAATCGCAGTGCTAGCCTTGGGACACAAAAGCTTCCCGCGCTTCATTCGGCGGGAAGCATTTGTTTGTCAAACTAGTTCACGTTACATAGGTGATTGTTGAATGTGTCAGTTTTTCAGTGAAAATATCAGTTTTCAGATGAAATTTTGAGGGTAAAAACTTCAATTTTGGGCTAAAACTCGTCAGTTTTGTGATAAAATTGCTAGTTTTTGTAGTGAAATCTTCAGATGAACACTTTAGTTTTGAATTGTATCGTTAGTTTTGTGTCAAACTAACCAATTTCTGGTTAAACAATCATTTTTTAGGTTAACCCGTCAAATTTGGTTTGTGTTTTGGGGTAAATCCCCAGTTGTGTAGTGACGTCTTCAGTGATGGGGCAACACGTCAGCTTTGGCGTGAAATCGTTTTGGTTTAAAATCGTAAAATTTGGGATGAATTAGTCAGTTTTGTGGTGAAATCTCCGGTTTTTCAGACAGAGTCGTCCTTTTATTTGGCCTAAAAACATCCGTTTTGGGGAAAACTTTAGTTAAAGCGTGACATTGTCAGTTTTGGAGTAAATTATCTAATTTTGGGGGGAAATCGTCGTTTCGTGGCTAAAAATATTCATTCTTGAAATGAAACGGAAAAATTTAGTTTTAGGTTGTTGTTGTTGTTGTTGGGGGCGCCGGGATTTGAACCCGGCAGGCGCATAAGCCTCCATTGGGCTCTTACGCTATACCCAGATCCTAACTGTGCACTTCACACCCGTACTACGAGGGCGTTTTGGTCGGTGCGTGGTTTGTTGAACGCACACCGCCGGGAACGCCCACACGAAGCCGAGTGAGATGTATCACAGCAGCCTTAAAGTGAAATGAGCAATAACTGGATTCGAACAGCTTTGACGAGAAATTTTACGTTTTTTTTGTTTAGTAAAATCACCATTTTAGGGATAAAATCGGCAGTTTTTAATGCGGAGTGGTCTGTTTTGGTAAGATCATTCGGTTATTTCGCTGGATCACGGGTAGCCTGCAATTGTATGGTGCATATTTTAACCCCTAACGTCATTCGCGTTCGTCACTAAAAGCCAAGATTTCATCATTCTAGGGTTCTCGTCAACGGTCAACTTGAGGTTTTTCCGCCTGGTTGAAGAAATGCGTATATAGTTTCCCCACTAATGCTTGTAGAATCCATTCCCTCGTTAGCTTGCTTGGCTAAACAAGACTTGGTGTTTCGGTGGTGGGGGGGGGGAAGCCTGGGACATGCAAAAAGCACGATCCGGAGCTATGCGTCTGTGGAGTATATGCAACCAAACAAATTTATTTCCTCGAAAAATGTAGCATTTTGATAGGTTACATGGTCTCCACGAACGCATTGCGCAGAGCATGTGAACGGGCCCATCCGTACTTGTGCTTCCGTGAATAGAACTCATTCTTGATAGACTCTTAACATGGTGCCAGGTATTCCTTCTCCGAACCCGCTAGATTTGAGCTCCCCGGACAAGACTAATGAGAACTGGAAGACTTTCAAGTCTCAATTCGAGAATTATCTTCTTGTGTCTAGCTGTGGGGTTAGCCTTACCAAAACCCAAATTTTACTGATTTGGACATCGCAGAATCCAATTTCGCGGGGTTCACTCACCCAAAAAGCCCATCCGCGGGAGTCGAAACAATTAATCCCGAGTCACCCGCCTCTTCTTCGTGGTTTTGTTCACACCGATGACTCGAACATGTGGTTTTCATCAGCTTTAAGCCCACATTTCGGGAATTTGGCACTTTAAAAAGTTCAATTTTGAGGGTTTGACCCTTTTAACGCCCTAAATTTTGATGATTTAGATGCCACAACATTTGATTTCACTAGTTCCACTTACCCGAAAAGGCAATTTTGCAGGAGTACTTCCATAAGTCAATTTCCGTTGTTTTGCCCTTTCGTTGGCATTCACGAAAACCAATTTCGCAGTTTTTGAACATAAAAAAAAACAACAAATTTCGCATGATTCACTCCTCATAAGGCGCAATTTTACGGGGTTTGTCCAAAAGAAACAATTTCGTAGGTTTGACCCACTCAATAAGTCAATTTTCACAGCGTATATTAAAAGGTCATTTCGCGTGTTTGGGGGCTTCATGAAGCAATTCCGTGCGTTCGCCTCATTCGAAGTTTAAATTTCGCGGATTCAGTAACCTGAATTCTCTCATGTTGAAGGCCAATGTCAGTATTTATGAGTTACTGTGTTGTGCTCGTCGGGTTTTCCAATGAGTCTATGAGTCTTCATTATGTCACGGGCCCAGGGATTAGTACGCGAAAAATAATAATAATAATAATAATAATAATAACAATAATAATAATTTCGTGGGTATGGCCCACACAAAGAGTCAATTTTTTTGGTTCCTGTTTCTTCTTAACTGAAATTTCGCCGAACTGGAAGCAGGTCTTGCTGAAAAATCGTAAATTCTCAGTTTCTGACACATCTCAAAAGAACAAGATGAAAACGAAGGAAAAAGACTGCTGCAAAATTAAAAACAGTTGACATTTTGGCAACAAAAACTCACGGGTTTTAATCTTGAAAAAGGATTTTTCACGTCGAAGGAGATAGATGATTTGGATCGTGAGGATACCATTGGTAAGCTCAGACAGTGGGCACGTTTTTGTGACACTAGGCCAGACGTTTCGGGTAACCTCTCCTCCGTGGCGATGGTCAGAAAACTTGTAAAAAGGCATTTCTCACGCTTAAAACAGCCCACACATTACAATCCTGAACTTCTCCTGGTTGTTGCGGCAGGTGATTCTTCAGTGAGCGTGGGGTGCTGCCTTTTACAGCGGATCCCATAGATTAGACTGAGAAACCTATAATGTACGCCTCCAAAACGCTAACTAAGACGGAACGTGGCTATTCGCAAATTGAGAGAGAGTAGCACTGGCTATCATTTACGCAGTAAACAAGTTTCGCCAGTTCATTTTAGGGCGAGATTTCATCTTACAAACTGACCATCAGCCACTTCTTGCAATATTCGGCTCAAAGAAAGGGAATTCCTGTTATTGCAGCAATTCGTTCAAAATAGAGTTTACTCATTCGAAAAACCATTTTGCGGATTTTGAAACCTCATAATACAATTTAATTAGATACAGCACTCATATACTCCAACTTCGCAGGCTTTGTTCACTCGAAAGGCCCATTTTTCAGGTATTTTCTCCCTGAAAAGCCAATTTAGCGGAGTTGACCCATTCAAAAATCGATTTTAACGGGGTTAACTGAATCAAATTTATTTCACGAATTCGAGTCCATTAAAACAGCAATTTCACGGGTTGAGATCTTTTTTAGTTTGGAACTTAAATATCGCTATTTGTGGTGTTAGCTAAATCAAAGCATTATACGCCTTTATGGCTCCTCGAAAAATAGAGAAATTCTACTGGTCTGCTGGCTCATTCATAAACCAAATTATTAAGAATCTTGAAAATATCGAAATCAGTCAAATTGGGTTTTACACGGACCAAAATTCACCATTATTTGGCTTTTGGGGAATGTTTTCGGGAGAAGCGGGAAGGGCGGCTAAATTGTTGTTTTGTTTTTTGTTTTTTTTTTGTTGTTGTTTTTTTTTTATGATGATAATGTTTCAAGGAGCTAAGCCCAAAAATTCCGTGATTTTAGATCCAAACCCTCGAAATTTGGTTATTTCAGTCTGCCAGTCTCGTGAAATTGATTTAGGTATTGATTTTTGACGAGCCAAACCCCGAAAAGTTGATTTCCAAACTAGTCAAAGCCACGACATTGGTTGTTTGTGTCCTCAAAATTGGTTCTTTTAACGAGGCCAACCCTGGAGGAATTCGGCTTGTAAATAGTGATGCACGAGACGAGACCATCATTTCTGGAGCGAGACCAGACCGAGACGAGACCATCATTTCTGGAGCGAGACCGAGACGAGACCACTATTTTCGAGACGAGACCGAGACCGGTCTCGTAATTAAAAGAATGAAGAAATGATGGCTCATTTATGAATACAGAACATTTTAACAATGAAATGACCTTGTTTCATGCCGAGACGGCTATTGTGTTATGGGCCTCCTCCTCCGGGCTGTGTTGGATCCAAGGGGTGGACCTACCCCCCCCCCCGCCCTAACGCACAAAATGACATAAAATAATAGGAAAAAATTTACTTTTTGTAAAATTATCATAGGAATCACGCACATTTCTTCTTCTTTAAGGAATTATATTTGATGGTTTTCGCACGATCATGGAGGGAAGTGATACTTCCCCTTCCAGGTACCTCAACAGGGAACTTGATTGTTACTTGAAAAGATGAGCTAGGTGAAAAAAGTATTTTTTTTCACTCACTAGTGAAGGAAAATAAGGCAGAATGCCAATAATTTCACATTTTCCCTCGCAAGCGAAGGAAACAGGAAGGTTTTCAATCACTACTGAAGGAAAGTGAAAAAAAGTTCTGTATTCAATTAGAGTACCCTTGCCTCCAAACACTTCCAGGAAAGACAATTAAACCTGTTGGTCGTGCGAAAAATAATATCCACAACTCGTGAGGAAGAAGCTTTCACTCTGCTCGTTGTTTTTAGCTCACTCGGCCCCGCCTCGTGAGCCAAACACAACTCGCAGGTAAAACTCCATTTCCTTCACTTGTTGTGAAATATACTATTATTTCACCTGTCGCGCGAAAAATATCGTGCATAACTCAATTCACTTGCTCGTACTCATTTAGCCGACTCGACTTTGCCTCGCCAGCTAAAGAAAGTACTCGCAAGTAAAATGGCACTTACGTGTCTCGTTATATGTAAGATACTATTTTTTTTTAAACAGCTGATTATTTTAGAGCCTAGGGGATAAAACACTCACTTTATCGCCGTGGCCCAGAAAATCAGCCCATGTTTTGATAAAAAATACTGTACACACCGCGTCAAAAAAGTGATTTTGGGGTCTCGAGAAAAGGCCAGGCTTGGCTACGCCTCGCCCGTCCAATTTTTTCTCTCGGCCTCCAAAAAATCGCTTTCTTGCCTAGGCGTATAATCTCCTGTTCCTAAGATCATTCTTAAAGAAGTGTTTAAGCAGATGTTCATCGTGCGTAAAGACCTACTGTACACACGCCGTGCGGTAAAGAGCTCACGGTAAAAGAGTTCACTCTTTACCGCACGGCGTGTGTAAAGTAGGTCTTTAAGCACGATGGGTGAAGGGTGAGTGGAACCGTGAGTGGAACCGTGGAAATTATATCCCAAAAAGGTCAAAGTCAGTTGATTATGTTGGTGAGTTGGTAGAAGAATTGAGGCAGGGAAGCCCGCTTTCATCTTACGCGCTTCTTTTGTTTCTTCTTTTTTATTTCTCTGAAATGAAGTTGTGTGGCAAATGGGAGACTTTACGGAACCGTTAAATTAAATAATTATGAACCTAATTGGCTTTAAAAGGCTTTGTACGATCGAAGGTAAAAAAAAGCGTACGATCCTGAGGCGTATAGTCGCACTATAAACTCCACCGATGATGGCACTGGACTTCATCTCGTGTCACAAACATCGTGCCTCGTTCGTTAAAAGCTCATTTATGCCTACGTATCGTAATAAAAAAAAGGGTTAGGGTTCCCGAGGGGCCGGTGAAATACATTGCAACCTATGGGTGCCCGCGCACTAGGCAGCAAAGATTTTCAGGCTGGGGCAGCCACTAGAACAAGCCCAACTGCACAGCAGCCAACTGGCTGCTGCGGCCAGGCTGCTTAGTGCAAGGGAACCATAATTTTGCGTTTGAAACTTCCCTGGGCCGCTATCATCAAACTCGACAACGCTATTTTTTTTTAAACTAACATTGCCAGTTGAAGCATGAGAAGGAGGGTCTGATGTATGAGGGGGGATTGTGCACCTCTGCCTCGTCGTGTCTGAGAAGGGAAGTCTCTTGCTTGAACTAAATGAGCTGGCATGGGCGAGATTTTGAGTTGACTCGTTGAATTCTCAACTGTTCCGCTTTCACGTTCTCAGTGTGACGATTGCTTTGAAGGCACGATTCTATTTTGGGGCAATTACAAAGCTATTTGGTAATTAATAAATGTATCACTTATCTCCCTTCGTGCCACGAGCCACCAAGGAAGGAAAGCAAAGTATAAATTCATCTATCGTCGTCATCTGTAATCATTGAGGCGACAATAGGATCACTCGTCACTAATATCACACATACTTTGAATTCGCGCCTTTAACTATTCGAGACGAGACCGAGACTTTCGAGACCGAGACCGAGACGAGACCGACTTTTCATGATCGAGACCGAGACTGAGACCGAGACCATCCCCTCATGAGCGAGACCGAGACCGAGACCACTCAAGTCTCGTCTCGGTCTCGTGCATCACTACTTGTAAAAGAACCGCAACAGCCGAACATTGGTTCTTGGAAGCTGCCAACGATGGTTTTTTTGATAGCAAAACCCTTGAAATTCGGGTTTTAAAAGAGCCAGCCCCGCGAAATGATTTCCAAATGGGGTGGATCCACCAAATTGGTTTTCATCATTACCAACCCCGTGAAATTTGTTTTCAAGGAGCTATAAGCTCTTGGAATTTGAGTAATAATCCCACTAAAGGCGTTTTAATACCGCCAAACGCGCGAAATTTGGCCAACCTCAAGATATTGAGTTTTAAGGGCACCAACCCACGTGAAATTCGTGTTTTGAAGAGACAACTCCACGAAATTTGATTTGCGGTACTTTGACAATCCTGTTGAACTTGAGGTTTATAGCTTAAAACCCAAGAAATTACGTTTTTCAAAGCTGCCAGCCACGCGAAAATGATTTTATACCGAAAATCGAACGAGAAACGCGCGAAATTTGATTGAATGAGCCGTCACCTACGATATTTGTCTTTGAAGGTCTATGAACCAACGTTTGGTTCTTTTAACGCTGTCGCAACCCCTCGTGAAATTCCCTAGTGAGAGAGACAAGCCCACAAAACTACGAGAGATTCTTTGAACGAGCCAAATCAGGGGGTTTGGTGAGGGGAGGGTATTTTTTTGTTGGGTTTTATAAATATTTAAGCCTCAAATGACGTTTGAAAGGTTAGGTTCGTCGCTGGTGGTAGATTCATGACCTAAATTGTCGATCATTTGGGCGGAAACAAATAAAAAATACGTTCTGAGGGCTAAATTGAACGGTTATAACAACCGAGTACTGAGTAAAATGTGGGACAGAGAGATAAAATTCATATTTGCTGGGAGCTGATTTTGTTTAAGAGAAATGGGTATTTGAGAGGTTCAAAGGCTGGCACGTGCTGATTGGGGAACCTCACATGAGATATATTCGTTTAACCTTGAAAAACGAAAAATTTGAATAAACTGAATTATTCCACACGAGCTATATCGTGTCCTCTCTGATGCCCCACACATTCATCGCTCAACGCGTCTTTTTATTGACTTTGCTGGAACCCAATCCTTGAGCAAATAGCCCGATTTAAATTCAATTCCCCGCACGATACAATATGAAAGCGAGTATTGGTGGCCGCGGGTGGTGGTGGTGGTGGTTGAGAAACAGTGCGGGTGTTGACGAGAGGTTGGTGGCGGTGGTTGTGTTTCCAGGGACACGTTTAATAATCGACGATATCCCCAGACTGAGACTGATCATTTTTGCAATTTATGCCTCTCTCCCCCCCACACACTCCATTATCCCTGCTAGAAGGAATCAACGTTGACATTTTCCTACAAACACAGACGTTTCAAACAAGTAAACTCACCGCCAATCTCGAAACTTCTTCACTGGGGTCTTTCTTCAAACTCGAGATAACAATAATAATAATCATGGTAATGATTAACTGAATTGGTTTTGATTCAAATAACCTTCGGATCTTTTCTTTTCATATAAAACAAAAAAAATCGCGGTGCCACCGTTGAATTGACGTTAAAATATTAAAATATCGAGACAGCCGGCGCGCCCTCAGGGATTATATTATTCCCTCGATTCCCTTCCACGCTTATTTACCGTGAATTTTTCAATCACTTCAATACTTTACGACCTTTTTTTGTTTTTCACCCAGCTCATATTACGCCCACTGAGCTCATCATCCATTGGGCAACTATCGCTACTTCTTTCGGAGTGGGCTTATCATTGCACTTATTCTTCAGATAAACTCCAGATAAAGCTTCTTATAACTTTTTCTTAAGCAACAGAAATGCAGTGGTATATGTATACGACAGATTTTTATTTTGCGACCCACCCTCAGTGGTAAAGCTAAGTGAGAAAGCCCCGAACAATTCATTATTTATTCTTTTTTAAAAAAAAAGGTCTGTTCTCAATTGTCTCGTTTTTTTTTCTCTCTCACATAAGACCCCTTCCTGCTCTCTTACACCCTCAACAGCTTCACAGGCGAGCTGCGTAATTATTTTTCCGCAAGAACAACTCTTGTAACAAACCCACCAGTCGGTATAGAACACGGTCTCTCCGCGAATTTCAACATTTTTTTTATTTTTAAACTTTTCTGTTTTTGCATTTCGTTTATTTCCCAAGAGCAAAGTCAATACGATTGATACATATACATCGAGATGAAATGCCAAAATGTCTCTTAATTTTCTATTTCTACTCAACTATATGTGGTGATTGTGGGGGGGGGGGTGCATGAAAGAAAAAAGATACGGCGTGTAAGATTTGTTACAGGAGATTGTTGTTCCAACGTTTTGTCATTTTCATCTTACACAAGATATTGAATATTAGTTCGTTTTTCATTGTTTTCTCCGTTCCATTTTCTCTATCGAGAGGGCCCCAGAAAAACATAAAAATGTAAAACTGAGGATTTTTAGGTTACTAGCGTACCGTGGTAGGGGCAAGGGAGGCGGTCTGCCCCAGGCCCCTATCAAACGGCGAAAAGCTTAAATAAGGAAAATTGAGAATTTTTAGGTTCTATATTCATTGATGTAGGTATGTGAAAAGGTTGAACAGTTGGACAGCGATTTTGGCTCCTTCCTAACGAAATTCAGTCTCTCCCGAACGTTGCAGGTGATGACCTCAAGGCAAGAGTTTCAGGCTGAGTTTCAGAGTTTGGGATTCGATTGAGCCCCACGACAGCGTTTCTGGTGTCTCGAGTTTTGAAAAAAATTCGCGCCTTCTTGAGGATAATTCGCGGCTAAAATGGAGAAAATACACAGTCCCCTGTTTCGTTATGTCCTTTAAAGCGCACTGATGTGCTGCTCGTCAATGTGTAGCTTGCCAACGTGGTAAAAACTTTGGAAAAAGCAATAACATCATGGGCGTAGCCAGAGGGGGGCAGGGGTAGGCAGCTGCCCTCCCCTAGACTCGAAAGAGCAGATTTAGTGGGGCAGCTGCCCACCCCTAAAACCGTTCTTAAAGTTCAAATCCTTCTGGGTAACCACATTTTGTTTCGTAGGCGCTCAAATAATCAATTTCGATGATTTGTGTCGCTGACATAACGAATTTCTCTTGGGTGACATCAGTGGCGTCGCCAGCCCGTGATCAAGAGGTGGGCAGCCAGCTAGGCACGGATCCACAGTGGTATGACAGGGGGGGTGCGCACGTCTAGAAAAGTTCTCTTTCGCGGATGAAATCTAGAAAAGAACATTTTGCGGCTAAGACTGAGGAAAAACACCCACATTCACGGCTAAAATTGAGAAATAGCGTTGGTTCACGTTAAACTTGATGAATAAATCTCGTTATTCGCGGTTGTAATTGAGAAAACACGCCAATTTGCAGTTTCGCGATGCAAAGTCCGGAGCGGAATTAAGAAAATGCGCTAATTCACGGTTTATATAGCTCTTTTCACAGCTAAAATTGACAAAATAAATTGCTCGTTTTATGTAGAATTGAGAAAAATCACTCATTTACGGCTGGAATTGAGGAAAAACGCCAATTCACAGCTAAAAAATTGAGAAATGGAGCTCATTCACGCAGGTAAAATTGAGAGAAGCCGTGGTTTCTCAAACATCGATAAACATTGCTAGAAAGAGCTAATTGACCGTTTTTATACACAATATGGCAAGTTTGCGGGTGAAATTGAGAAAGAGCGTGACCTAGCGCATACCCTCTGAGGAAATTGAGGAAAATACCCATTTCAAGGTTTCAAGGGTCAAAATTAATGAAATTCGCTCTCACGCTGATTGTGTAAACGTTTTCACCGCTAAAATTTGAAGGGAGAAAAAATTGCTCAAAGCAGAATTAGGAAAAATCACTAATTTACGGCTAGAATTCAGGGATTCAGGGAAAACGAATTGGCAAAATTGTCACCGCTTGTTGTTGATTGGTGGAATTCTCGTGGCTAAAATTGAGAAATAGCGTTCATCCACATGCTAAATTGAGGAAAAACTTTTTTTTTTGTTTTTTTTGCGCGGCTGAAATTGACAGAACGCACCAATTTGCGGTTAGGCGATGCACAGTGCTGGGCAATGAATTATTTCACGTTTTTTTTTTTGTTTTTTTTTGAGAGCTTTTCACGGCTAAAATGAAGAAAATGGGCTAGTTCGAGTTAGAGTTGAGAAAAAGCACTCAGTTTCAGCTAAAATTAAGGAAAACGTCAATTCGAGGCTAAAAACAATACTCATTCACGAGTAAAATCGGGGGGAAAAAAAATCTGTGCAACTACTCTTGAGAAAAACTGGATCCACGACTCTGGGCCAGCTTCACTGGCGAAAATATCAGATGCACAATCGCCTTTTTGCTGGCTTATAACAGGATCTGGAGGTTAGAATCGCGTCAATTCGCGGTCATCGGAGCCTAAATTTGCAGAGAAACTGTCACTATCCGTCAAAAAATTAATATCTGCTGGAAAACTGTCGTTTGTAGCCTTATATTTCGGATTATACGTCGAAAACCGGAAACTCCTCCCCCCCCCCCGTAAAATGATACTATTGGAGCTAAACTTTAAATTTTTAGACCTGAGACGATAAGCTGGCACTTCCTCTCTCACCATAAGTCTGGATGGCACAGCGGGGTAAACACGATTTGAGCTAGCCAAAACACACGAAATTTGGGCGTCGAACCTGCGAAAATGGGATTTTAGAGTGAAAAATCGGTTTCCAACTTAAGCCGACCCTCGAAATCGGTTTGTCAGCAACAAACATCAGCGAATTCTTGATTTTTGGTGAAACCGATAGTAAGCGAAAATGTGTTGTTTTTTTTTTTTTTTAGTGAGAAAAATCCGCAAAATTGTTTTTATGGAGAGGAATACAAGATAGCCAGATCAGAGATTCTTTGTTGGGTAGGCAGCTGCCCCACGAAATTTGCGCTTTTGATTCTAGAGGAGGGCAACTGCCCACCCCTGCCCCCCGCTGGCTACGCCCATGGGTGACATAATTCAAAGACCAATTTCGCGGTTTTTGCGACCTGAAATACCGTTTTCGCAAATCTGACACAACTAAAAAGACAATTTTTCAGATTTATCTTCTCTGAACAAAAAAACACTGGTAAAATTGCCAGTTTTTGGCCCATCTCCATTTCTGTGCTAAAATCACCATAAATTGTTTACAGAAAAACATCAGTTTTGCTGTGATATTGTCAGTTTTTACGTAAAATATCCAGTTTTGAGGTAAAATAATAGGGAGGGGGGGGGCTGCTAGATTCAGGGTAAAATCGTCTGTTTAGGAAAGTTTTTGGGATGAAATCGTAAGTTTTGCGATTGGAACAGTCAGTTTTTGGGGTAAAATTGCCGGCTTTTTAGAGAAATATTCAGAAAAAAAACTTCAGGTTTGGAGTATCGTCAGTTTGGAGGTGAAATAACCTATTTCGGAGTAAAACATTCATTTCTGAGGTTAAACCCTGAAAAATCGTCTATACATGTATAAAATCGTCAAATTTGGGGAAAATTCGTCAGTTTTGTGGTGAAATCGCCGGTTTTCAAGGCAGAGTCGTCCTTTTTGTCTTATAAAATCATCCGTTTTGGGTGAAAACTTTATTAAAGTGTGACATTGTCAGTTTTGGATTAACATTCGTAATTTTTGGGGAAATTGTCGTTTCGTGTGTAAAAATAATGATTTTTTAAATGAAACAGAACAGTTTTAGGTTCAAATAGCCAGTTTTGCAGTGACATCTTCATCAGTGGTGTGTGTGTGTGTGGATGGGGTGGAGTAATACGTCAGCTTTTGGCGAGAAATCGTACGTGTTTTGAGGGATAAAATCAGCAGCTTTTAAAGCAGTGTAGTCTGTTTTGGTAAGATTATTCGTTTTTCACTAGTTCGGTTTGAGCCAGCCATTCTGGGGTAAAGCCTTGGGTTTTAAAATCGTCAGTTGTGCTGTGTAATCTTTGATTTAGGAGTAACTCATCGGCTTTGGCGTAAAATCGTCAGTTATGAAATAAAATATTGAGTTATAGAGTGAAATCTCCAGTTTTTGGGTTAAAAAAGGCCGTTTTCAGTTAGAAAATGTTAGATTTTCACATCTCACCAACAGTAAGCTGATAAAAAGTTGGCCGTGCCAAGCCTTTCCTACAAAGTATCGATTCCCGGAGAAACCATTGCCAGTTTTTGGACAGAAAAACAGGAATAGAAGGTTAAAACCGAAAGTTTCCCAACGGATAGGTGTCAGTTTTTGATGGATTATGGACCTTTTGGGGAATTTCACTTTCCGGGGAAGAATTTGACGATTTAATGCGCCTATTTCAGATTTAATGAATTATAGCAGTTCTTTTGCTGGGGTCTCTTTAACATCCGACAACTTCTGCCCACCCCTGGATCAAGGGCTGGCTAATATTCGTGGCCAAAAGTGCGCCAAAACAGCGCTGATTCGAGGTCTCACGATCCAACATGTTTTGGCCAAAATTGTGAAAAAAATCGCTGATTCGCGGTGCATGGAGGCCATTCTACGGCTAAAATGTGGAGTGTTATTTTTGGGCCTAGTGCTAATTCACTGCAAAAAGTGGAATACCAAATGATTAATCTGCGGTCAAAATTAGGGGGAAACGCCAATTCATAGCTAAAAATTGACAAAAGTTCGCGATTTCACGCGTTAGAAGCTCTACTGCACTGCTAAAATTGAGTAAAAACGCTAGTTCATGGCTAAACTTGAGGAAAATCACCAATTGGCGGACAAATACATACGCATACAAGTACTAAAACTTTCAACTTAAGTACTATCGCTTTCGCGCCTTCTGAAGGCAACTTTGCGGCTAAAACTGTGAAAAAAGGCAAATGCGTGGCTATAAGTCAAAAAACACCACTAATTCGCGGCTAGAACAGAGAAGAGGCACTAATCTATAGGTGAAATTAAAACAAAATTGCTAATGCGATGCTGAAATGTAAAAATGCTACTTTGCCACCAGAAAAAAACAATATTTAGCCTGGCCAAAATGAGGATAAAGGCTCATATTCAGCCTAAATTGAGAAAAAAGCTAATTCGATGCTAAAAATGAAAAAAAAAAAAAAATCGCCAATTCGCAGATAAAATAGCGTAATACGCCAATTCGTCGATAAAATTGAAAAAAAAAAATGGCTCATTCACGGGTTAGAAACACTACTACGCTGCTAAAATTAATAAAATGTGCTAATTCGCGGGTAAAATTGAGGGAAATCACGAATTCACGGCCAAAATTGTGAATAATTTCAATTTTGATCAAACGTGGAAAATATGCCAATTCGCGGTTAAAATTGAGAAAAACCGCTGAGGAAAATCGCTAATTCATAGCGCATGGCGAACAAAAAAATGTGATTTTTGGAAAAACCTGCTATTTTGCTGCTCTAATTTGCTAATTTACAACTAAAACGAGGAACAGTGCTAATTCTCTATGCTAAAACACAGCAAAAAACTGGTAATTTGCTGCTTAAGCGGAGAAAACTCAAAATTGGGGGCCTCTAGGAAGATTTTCGCCACGGGCCCCGATAGGAGCAAGTCCATCAGCATTCATGTTCATGAAACACGATTTCACTGAAAATGAAGTCACTCACTAGAAATTATTTTCGTTGATTTCACGCTCTAAAAACCTTTTCGCTGATTTTTCGAACTAGGTGCGTATTAACCAATTTACAGGGTTCTGGCTCACAGAAACCCTGATTTCGCGGTGGTTTTATTGCTGAAAATCCAATTTCGCGGGTTTTTGTAGATGAAAACCCAATTTCTTGAGCTTTATCTCATTAAAAAACAAAAAAAACATCTCAAATTTCACTCGCTGAGCACAATTATCACACCAATCAAACCATTTTCACGCGAAATCATGTTTTGTTCATTAAGATTGCTGATTTTTCTCATTAAAACGCATTATTCGTGGGATTTTGCTTGCTATAGAACCAATTTTGCACGCCTTGGCTCACTAAAATGCTATTTTCGTGGGGGCCGTTTCCCGCTGAAAAGCTAAAACCCCTATTTCTTGGGTTTTTGGCTTGCTGAAAACCAAATTTCTTGGGTTTCCACTTTTAAGGTTTGCTGAAAATCCAATTTCGTAGGTTTTAGGCTTGCCGTCAACCCAAATTTAGCTGTAAAACCCGATATCGTATGGGTTGGCTCGTTGAAAAGATCAATTTCACAGGCAGAAACAACTATTTTTTTCAAATTCAAACGCCCGTAAAATGTCAAAGCTCTGTGAAAATCTCAATTTCGTGTGACCTCCTTCAGTACCAGACATCATGCGATCTTCTCAGAAAATGCTATCTTCACCTGTGAGCTGGTAGAACGCTTGTGTTGAAGGCAAACTTGACAGTCTACAGACCGGCAAGTTCCTGACCAAGAGCCGCCATTCGTGTGTACGACAGAAGAGTCCAGTTTGGGGGACTGAATTGCCGAAGTTTCCGTGCCAGGACGACGAGTTAAGTTAAGGGTTCTGTGTTGATTAATTACCGAGATCTTTTTCTGGGACTATCACCGAATGTCTGCAATAGTCATTGGGATTCATCTGACTTGTGCTCACGAGTAGCTGCTGGCTACGCCCCTGCCATGAACCAGCTATTTTTCCGCTTTTAGTCAAGAATTAGCGTTTTTACTAAATTTTATTCGCTGTAGCAGCTTTCTCAATTTCATCAGTCAATGGAGTTTTCCCAACTTTATTTGTCAATGAACGTTTTTTCTCAATAAGCGCTTTGCACACGTTTTAGTCGACAATATGATTTTTTTTTTTCGATTTTAGCCACGAATTAGCAAATTTACTTTGCTTTAGACATGAATTAGCACTGTAAGTGGCCGTTGGAAACCGTGAATTTTCTCTATTTTGGCTGTGAATGAGCGATTGGTCTTTATGCTAGCTCGGATTAGCATTTAGGGCACGTTCACCACGAGCCACTAACGCGTTGCTGTGGCAGACACTAACGCGCCACTTTTAGAAACGCATTGCCTTTAACGGAAGCGTTCTCCCGGAGCCACTACCAAGCGTTTTTGGTGCGTGAGTGGCACAGGACCCGTCGGGCCCACTCCTAAAGACGGCACTGTTCACAAACATGCACCGCCAGAGTAACTACAACCGCACGGTCATTAGCTAGCGTAACGACAGTGCTATAAATCCATCGAATCAGAGCGAAAAATGGACCATTCCGAGTGGGAGTCCGTCAAATTTGAGGTGAAATCCGGCAAATGAGAGAAAAATCTGTCAAATTTGGTCTCTGTTGTCGGCTCGTAGGGGAAAATATTCGCCGGTCTACATGGTTTCACCATTTTTTATCGATTAAGGGTTCAGTTTTTAGGGTACGAAAGTTTTAGGCACCAATTTCTTCAAAGTTTCCTGTTGGGACACGATAAATTCGTGTGTTTTGGACCACAAACTCAATTTGTAAACGCGGCTGATCACCGTCACAATCTCTACCTAGTACCTAAGGGCCACCCAACACAGTGGCGGATCCAAGGGAGGGGGCACAGGGCCCATGGCTCCTCCCTTGGAGTCGCGAGGTCACTTGCGCCAAAACATCATCAAAACCACCTCCCAAACACTTACGAGGGATAATCACCTTCTGAAATTCTAGGGTCTAAGGTTCTAGTCTGAGGCAGACGTGATTTATAAGTCCCCGAACCATGTTTAACCGAGAAATAAAGCCCTTTAACGATCCAATAATGAATGTATAGAATGAATGTTGAATGTCCAGGTATGAATGTGTTGTGCTCGTTGGTATCAGCCGTTTTATCGATTTCTGGGTCACTAGTACGAGCGGTTGGTAACAAAAACCGAGTTTTGGTTGCCACGGCATCTCAAACAGCGTCCTTGGAGCATTTTTTTCGAGACCATTTAGGCCCTTGAGCTGCCCTAAAAGATCCACAAGCCTTCAGGTCTGTCCGCGGGAAAGCTCGGGTGCAGGAAGTGGGGTCACTGTGAGAACTCTTTCATTGATATTCTTCCGATCGACAATTTGTCTTAATTTTCATTGCTTGGGAAATTGTCTGTTTCGCTCAATTAAAAACGGCTTGACAGCCATTCAATGCCTAAAAATAGCTAAAATATGGCTATGCCCACCATAAAAACCGCTAAACTAAAGGTAATAGTATCCCAAAGTGGCAATACTAACTATTAGCGCCTTGAAAATGGCTGAGCTGTCTAAATGTGTGGAAAAATTCTCGCTTTAAAAAAAAGCTAAACGGACTTTAAGCAATCTAAAAATGGCTATCCTGAAGATCCTAGCATCCCTGAAAACTGGCCAAACTGACAATTCATGCTCCAAAATGGCCAATACTGACCATTCGAGCCTTTGGCATGACGTAACATATTCGTGTTTCAAATAAAACGGTTAAACTGACTATTACCGCCCTGAAAATGCCTTAATAGATGATTTCTGCCCTGAAGAGTGCAAAATCGACCATTCGCGAGCAGACAATGGCCAAACTGACCATTCGTGCCTTTGGCTTGACGTGACTATTTATACGCCCTAAAAATGGCAAAACTGACGATTCCCGCCTCGAAAATACCTGAGCTGACTAGCGATTTGCGCTCTAAACATGGTGAAACTGTGACTTTACGTGCCACAAATTCGCACCCTAAAATGCCTGAACAGGTGATTCTTGCCGTTAAAATGGCCAAAACTGACCATTCGTGCGTAGAAAATTACTAAACATGCAATGCCTGATGTAAAGATGGCCAAACTGGCAATTCTCGCTTCAAAAATGACAAAACTTACCACTCGGGCCCTGAAATGCCAAAAATGATTATTTTTGCTCTGAAAATATCTCTGAGGCTAATATTCATTCCTCATAAATATAAATGACCTGACAATTTGCACCTTAGAAATGGCGCAACCTACAAATGGTATGGCGGACTATTTTATACCATAGAAATGGCAAAACCGAGTGTTTGTGTCCACAAAATGGTTATATTGAAGATTCGGCCCTTGGTACTCCCTATGAAACAGAGTTCGTACTCTAGACTAAAAAGACGGATTTGTGCGCCCTGAAAATATCTTACTGACTATTCTCGCCCGCTAGAAATGAACACACTGGCAGTTTGAGCAGTAAGAATTGCCAAACTGGAGCTATCACGCTCAAAAATTGATGAAATATGCGGCTATAAATGGTTGAACTTACGAATCATGCTGTGAATTGCTTGATTGACTAATCACGCCCTAAAAATTGCTAAACCGACAATTTGTGCCTTGCGAATAGCGAAACTTACCATTCGTGCTTAATAAATGACCAAATGCTGAGCCTCCACGCCATTAAAATGGCTACACTGCATTTGCGTCAAGTGTACGGCATCACTGACGCGATTCGTGCCATGCAAAATAGCCAAATAAAAGACTATTCGCGCCATAAAATATTGATTGACTCAATCAATGACCCAGTCGTCCTTCCCCCCCCCCCACCAAATACGACCGTCTCCATCTTACCAATTGAACTGAAGGAGGGGGCTCAAGCCCTCTCAGAGCCCCCTCCCTGGATTCCCGCCAGCGAAGGTTGAAGCTTTACGGTGTAGCGAGGCTTGGAACTCTGCTGCTATTCAGGCAGCAGTCGATTGTGCGCAGGGGGGTGGGTACGAGGGGGATATGGGGGATAAATCCCCCCCCCCCCAGAGCTACAAGTATATGAACGAAGGAGCACTAGTACCATAACGAAGAGCCCCATATAATCTCCAAAAATGAGCGTTTCACGTTGAAGTTAGGTTTAGCAGATTTTCTGGACTTAAAACAGCCCGAAAAGGTCCGAGTACGTCCAGCTTTTTCCTAGGGCTTGAGACCCAACGCAGTAGTGTATTGAGGTACAGGGGGGGGGGGAGGTTCGCCCCGAACCCTCTATCAGACAAAAATCGGTGATATTCGTGGCTATAGCTGCTAAAAAGCGCTGATTCGTGGTCTCGCGATGCAACTTTCAGACTAAAATTTAGAAAAAAATCGCCGATTCGCGGTACGTGGAGACCATTCTACGAATAAATTATGGAAACCAGCGCAAAAGTGTTGTATTTGGGGAAACCCCGCGGTTAAAGTTGAGAAAACACGCTATAACAAACAAATAAAAGACGCTTTCAGGTTAAAATTGAACAAAAATGGCAAATTCACAACTGAAATGACGTAAAATCGCCCATTCACGTATGAAAAAGGGAATATAGGATGCCGAATGGCCGCAAAAATAGCACAAAACGCTATTTCACAGCTGAAATTGGGAAAAATCGCTAATTTGAAATTTGCAGATATAAAGTTGTGAAAAACGTTAATTCGCGGATACAAAATGAAGAAAATCACTAATTCGCGACAAAAATTGAAAAAACCACCAATTAGCGCAGCTAAAATTAAGAAAAACGTTAGTTTTCAATTCAAATTGGGGAACAGTGCTAATTCTCAGTTACAAAATGGAAAAAATTGCTAATTTGCAGGTTAAATTTAGACAAAAATTGACAAAACTCGGTAGGTAATACGCGGGTTGGGAACGCTACCACGCTGCTAAAATTGAGAAACATTACTAACTCTCGAATTGAGTGTCGTGAAATTTATAATTTAAAAAATAATGATTTTTTGACAGAAATGGATGTATAGATGTAATTTTTTTGGTTTGAAAAAAAAAAATTACATTTATAATTTAAATTCACACCTTCTGAAGGCATTTTTGTGGCTAAAATTCAAAAAAATGACAAATTAATGCATGGCTATAGTACAATGTTTAAAAAAAAACGCTAATTCACAGCTAGAACTGAAAAGAAGCAATAATCTATGCCTATAAAAGTTATATAGTATTGCTAATGCGGTGGTAAAACGTGAAAAACCGCTGATTTGCGGGTGATATTTAGAAAATAAAATAATCAGCCTGGTCAAAATAAAGAGAAAGGTTAATTTTAAGCCAAAAAATTTAGAAAATTGCTAATTTGCGGCTAAAAATGTAAAAAAATCGCGCAAATCGCGAGACTGAAATTGTGAAAATTCGCTAATTCACAGGTTTGAAACGCTTCGACGTGTCGCCGTTACAATTTTTAAAAAGCGCTAAGAAATTGAGAAAAATTCTGATTTGCCCCAAAAATGCCAATTTGCGGATTCTGATGGCAACTTTTCAAGCTGAAATTGAAAAAAAGCGCCAATTTAGGGCAATAGGCGAAGAATCCGCTAATTCGCGAGTAAACTGAGGAAAATCGCTCGTGCATTGCGTATGTTGAACCAAAAAAATCCTAATTCGTGAAAAGTCCCCCTATTTTGCTGCTAATATTGTGGACAACACTTAAGAAAAACGTTAATTTCTTGCTAAAACTGAGAAACTGATCGGAAATTCGTCTCGATTCTTGGGCTCCCTGTGTCGAGAAACCTCTAAATTATCGGTTTGGCCCATTTAAAAAAAAATTATCATTTTTGCCAGAAATTGCCCAGTGATGTTTTTTAGGCTGATTTTTTGTGTTTTCAAAGTGCTTCTATTTGAACTGGACGTGGTTTATGAGTCCCTTGGACAATGCCCAATTGCCCCTAAAAAACGTGTCCCAAAGAGGTCAAAAGATGAGGCGGGAGCGATGTTGAACGCGCAGATTATTGGGTTCACCGAGTCCAAAACTCAAAAGTTCCATGCGGCGGGACATGAGAGGCCGTGCCTTCCCCCCCCCTCCACCCATATGTTGAGTTCACTTCATTAGGGACCGGGAATATTTTAGACAAAACAGTTACGGCGTTTCATGGGGTCACGGCCACCTTCTTAAGCCGACTCTGGATCCGCGCCTGCCACCCAAGCCCTTTATAGAGGAGCCGGACAGGAGCTAATCTCGTTTCACCGTTGGGTCTTGGGGGATTTTTTCAGTTCCAAAATGGCCTCCTGTATAGAGGTCCAAGCCCGAGGGGAGATTTTGGTTTAAAAAACGATTAATTTCTTGTGTGGCTTCACTCATACGCGTATCCGCGCGTCCGGATTGCCATTTTACAATATTTTATGCGAGCCATATACAAAAAAACGAAAGTTCATACTCTTCAAATCTGCAGAAATGTCACGATTTTTGGAATTCGCTTCGTTAAATCCGTCGCATTTGTACGCGATCCCCCCCCCCCCCATCACCACCACCGCCAAAACCCAAGAAAAAAAAAAAAACATTTTTTTTTTGTTTTTGTTATTCACAAATTGTAATGGTAAAATGGGAAAACCCTCCAGGAAGGAAAATACGTGACGCTTCCCAGCATTCATCCCTCACACTTTTTTCAAAACCACTCACATGATCCCTTGGAATATGGAAAAATAGGTGTGTTGTCAAGGGGTATCGAAAGATGGTGGGGTGGGGGGAGGGGTGGTAGATTTAGAAACGTGCAAGGAGTTTTTATCTCCCTTGCATCTAAAATGACGCTCCTGACAGAATAAATCATGTAAAGTTCTCTCTTTCCAGGACTTTAAATATTTAAACACACTCTTTTTTTTTTAATGATTGACGGAAATCTGAAATTTCCCAGGAGCAGAGAGGGGATGAGATATTTTCCTCTTTGTTTGATTTTAATTAGTCTCGGACGTTCATTGCGAACTAAATATTTCTTTCTTGAACTAGCGCAAGGTGGATGGATATAGGGGAAGGAGGACTTAATCGATCGGGGTGGTTTAAAAGGAAAGTGTAAGGGTGAAAGAGAAATGTAAATAGTGCTTGAACAAATTAGTTTATTGATTAACACGAAAAAAAAAAAAAAAGAAGAAAGGAACTGTGATAAAAACCTCCGCTTAAGGCCTTTCATGATTTCTCGCTGAATTATTTTCTCTTTGAAATTGATTTAACACGGCCTAAAATACCCGTAAATTACAATCTCAGCGCCATGCACAAACGAATCTCATTGATTTTAATGAAAATTGCCTACTGAACCGTGGATTGTAGAAGTGAGGGTGGGCATGGGGGTCGTGTGGTTAGAGTCCCCGCACCGTTTGACATGATAATACAATAAGTGGGAGGGTATCAAGGGATTTGTTCGCAAACGAAAAACAAGAAGCTCTAGCATGTGTCAGCTTATACTATGTACTAATGAAAGGGCGAAGCGCGGTGGCTGAACAAGAATTTCAGGGTTGTTTGGTTAAGATAAACGCGGTGGGGAAACCTCCGAAGCAACGCTCAAATGGACCATTAATGTCTCTTTTTACTTTTCTTTCACGCCCGTAATAAATTTAAAATCCTACACGTTCAGTTCATAAAAAAAAAAAAAAAAAAAAAAAAAAAAAAAGTGAGAGCCCCGTTAAGGAGAGCTCCCGTTTGCCTTTTCGAGAGGAGACACGTGAGATCCAACGAGAAGGCTGAAGATGAAAAAAATCCAGTCTTAATCCTCTTGATAAATGTCTTTCCACTCCTTGAATTCACATGTGAATTCTATTTTCAGGCTCCCCTTCACTCATTCAGCCACCCTTTTATTTTTTATTACCAGCCGTACGGGATCTAAAAGCGTGTTTCTTGAAAATCTCGAGGATATTCACCTCTCAAGTCCGCCACTCTTTCAGATTGTCCCCCACCCACCCACCCGCCCACCCACACCACCATGAAACATGCACACTCGTCCTTTTATATTCGCTAAGGTTTAAATTTGGAATTCACAAAAGGGATTTTTTGAATAATCTTGGTGGTTAGGGGGGGGGGGGTTGAGACGAGGAAGAACTTTGACGACAATTGAGCCATATGGTTCGAGGGAGGGATGGATATAAGGGGGATCATATTCCAAAAAGTGTTTATTCCTGAGGAGGTGGGGGCCGGATCTATATAAAAACTTTCTTATTCACCAGACAAGTGACGATCACACAGAAATACTCCCGCCCTCCAACGCACTCACCACATACATATAAGTCGTTTCAGGTAATATGATTACGGAGGGGAGAGATTAAGTTTCTCGAAGAAAAGGGAGAAGGGAGAGTTTGAAAGGTGATTGACAGTAAATATTTCCTTCTTTTTCATCGGAAGGCGAATAGGTGAAGGTGTATGGGTTGGGTAAGGGGAGGGGTGTAGAAAACTCGTGTAAAAAAGGAACTTATACAGACAGTTTTTGAGATCCATTAGCTTCCATCTTTACACATTTCAACGAAAAGGTTATCGATTTTCTTTACAGTCGCGTCGCTTTTCTGAAACGTGCGAAAATCGGCGCCTCCCCCCCCCCCAAACCAACGCTCACCACCTTACACAGAGTAGTTAATGGAATACAAAGCGAAGCGGGCCGCTTGTGGTACAATTGCTTCACTTTGTCTTTTCCCTAGAGTGATGATGAATAGGAGTGTTAAGAAGAAGGGGGGGGGGGATGCAATTACATACTTTTCTTCTCTTTTCTTTTCTCCCTAGAGTATAATCCATTAGCAGAGGGGATATTTCTTGTGTGAAAAACACCGCATACGCAACACCAGCTAACGCTTTTACCAATCATTGACTCCCCCCAACCCTCCTCCAACAACATTTTTGTGTACGTATGGCACTCCTACGCTTTTTTTTTTCACTTTATCCAGTTTGGCAATTATCTCCGATAAAACACTACAGTAGCATTAGAGTGGGCCGTCTCCAGGACAATGGGATTGCCCACTTTTTTAGCCCCCCCCCCCCGCACAAACCGCCACCAATCCCTGCTTCCTATTAATCGAATTCTACTGGGCTCGCGGAGCATAGTGTTGAATAATAGCGTTGCGGGACACAAAGGCGGAATAGCGAATAACCCCGGGGTCTATAAGCTTTTGTTGAAATTAAACCGAACGGAATTTATTTTAACGCTCAGAAAGAGATACGTTGAATTACTACGACGATACGAGAACGCGGGCAAGGGCATTTTCCTTTCAATCTGATTGCTTTTGAGACGATTCACTCTGAGATGGCAATGACGCCCCAGCAGAATTATGAGGAAGAGCGAGAGAAATTTCCACGAGCTCATATTATTGTAATATGGGATAGACACAGTCCCCGCGCAATCTTCCGCCGCCTTCCCATCACCCAACGCCACGATGCGACGTCCATTCCGCTACAAAATATATATAAATGCGACGCAAAAATTCTGAAACATAAGTTAGCCACAAATAATGATGTTGGAATGGTGCACACTGCACAGCCCTGTCACAGTCGCCTTGACTCCGAAACTCACTGCTCGGGCCTTTTCTTCCAACTGAATCCATCAAATTTATTTGTTTATTTTTTTAACTACTAAACCTCCCCCCAAATGGGTTATATTAGCGATTAAACATCGCAAATTTGGGTTTTCATAACTTAACCGCAAAATTGGGGCTTTCAACTAACAAAAAAAAACCCACGAAGAAGAGCCAAACCTTGAAATTGGTTTTCCAAGGAGCCAAACGTGCGAAAATAAATTGTTTTTGAGCCACACCCGCGAAATTCGCTTAACTAAGCCTGGCAAAATTGATTTTCACAACAAACAAAAAAACTGTAAACAGTAGCGTACCGAGGTAGAAGCGAGGGGGCAGACCGCCCCTGGCCCCCCGAAATGCTTGAAGATCGGAAAAATGAGGATTTTTAAGTTCCAAGTTCATGGATTTAGGTACCTATAGGTAAACGTGAAACACAGCGGTCAGCAATTTGGCTCTCTTTCGACGATTTTCAGTCCACCCGACCTGGAGAATAGAACGTTGCAACGGTGATCAGAAAATAGTGTGGCTAGAATATTTGATTGAGACCAGGCAAGCGCTGATCCGACGGCTCAAATTGAAAAAAATTCGCGCCTTCTGTAGGTGAATTTGCGGTTAAAATAGAGAAAATACGCTGATCCCCAAGTTTCTTTAGGTTCTTACGAGCATGAAATTGACAAGGCGCTCTAATTTGCCGATCTTGCTAATATTCGTGGCTAAAACTGCGAAAAAGTGCTCATTCGTGGTTTATCGATGCAACTTTCAGACCATAATTTAGTCAAAAAGTGCTGATTCCCGGAGTGTAGAGGCAATTTTACGACTGAAATGTGCAAGAAAAAACGCTAATATGCTGTTTTTGGGCCAAGCTCACCGTTATAACTAGGAAAATGCGCTATATCGAGGCTGTACAAAGGAAAAAAATCGCGGCTAGCCGATTGAGAGAAACCGCTTAATTCATCGATGAAATTGAGAAAAGGCTCTAATTAAGCGGCTAAAATTAAGAAAACGCCAATCCGTAGCTTCTGGAGGATATTTCGATTTTATTCGATAGCTAAAATAAGAAAAAAAATTGCTAAAATGTATAAATATCACAAAAAACGCGCTTATTCAAGGCTAATATTGAGAAAATCACTAATTAGCGCGGCTACAATTAAAGAAAAACTTTCAATTTCAGCTCAAATTGAGAAAAAGTGCTAATTCACAGAAAAAAATTGCAGTTTGTGTTTCAAGTTGAAATACGCCAATTCTCAGCTCCGGAAGGCAACTTATTTGTGGCTAAAAGTGACGCACAAAAAATTGTTATTGCGGGGCTAAAATGGAATCACTAATAATAGCGCGGCTAAAATTAATAGAAACGCACGAATGAGAAAAAGTGCTAATTCGCAGCTCAAAATGGAAAAAAATATTGCTAAGCAGCTGAAATTAAGGAAAATCACTGATGTTGCGGATAATGTGTAGCATTGGCTCTAATTCGCAAGTGAAATTTATGGAACAATATTGAAAATATGAAAATACGCGGCTTTCTGAAGGCAGTAATGTTTTATTTGTGGCTCAAAATTAAGAAAAAACGCTAACCCAAAGCTAAATTAAACAAAAACACTGTTAATGCGGGGCTAAAATGTAAAAAACCCCGGAAAATTTGCGGATAATTTACGGAAATCAGTAATTAACGCGGCTAAAATGAGTAAAAACGCTATTTTTCAACTGAAATAAGATAATTCGCTGCTCAAAATGGAAAAAATATTGCAAAAAACAGCTCAAATTAAATGAAATCACTAATTTTGCGGATAATGTGTAGTATTAGCTCTTCTTCGCAAGTGAAATATGGAACAATTTCGAATTGCGTCTAATATTAAAAGATGAAGAGACGCAATTTCGCGGCTTTCTGAAGGCAAACATTTTTTTATTTCTGGCTAAAATGAAGAAAAACGCTAATTTTATAGCTCAAATTGAGAAAAGTGCCAATTCGCTGCTAAATCACTGTGAAAAACGCCAGTTTGTGGGGGAAAAAATCACTAATTCATGAGATAAAAATGTTACTTTGCTGCTACATTTGAGAAAAAGCGTTAATTCGGGGCTAGAATAGGAATTGAAAATACGGTAACTGTCGTCTTCCGCATGCAATTTATTTTGGTGGCTCAAAATTGAGATAAAACCCTAATCCGAAGCTAAAATTTAAAAAACATAATTGTTTATGCGGGGATAAAATGTAAAAAAAAAAAAAACTCTGCAAATTTTACACATGGGTTTATTATTCATGAATGTAGCCAAATCCAGCGTGAAATTACCTGAAAATCGACAGCCCACGCCCTTATGATCTCAAAACCTTTGAAAATCCCCATTTTGGAGCCGCCTTCGGCCTATAAAAATCCAGGGAATTAGTTGATCGAACTGATCAGATCTGATCTGATCTGAACTGATCAGTTTATGTGCGAAAGAACGAGTTTTTTCGAGCAATCCTAGGGCAAGATATGGTCCGGACGGCGTACAGTGCGTGTTTTTATTGTTCAGAATGAATAATAAACCAAAAAACGGCTAATTTTGGGAAATACAGTAATTAGCGTAGCTAAAATTAAGAATAACGCTAATTTCCAGCTCTAATTTAGAAAAAAGTGCTAATTCACCCTAATAAACGTTCTCGCTCTCTTAAAAACGCCAATTCGTTGCCAAAATTGAGACAAATTACTTATTCACGGAACAAAAACGCTACTTTGAGTCTATAATTGAGAAAAACTTTGATTCGTGTTATAATTTGCGGCTAAAATTGTGAAATTCGTCAATTTACGGCTTAATGTGATTATAAGCGATAATTATTGACGGATAGGGTGTAGACATATTGCCAATTCGTGCTAAAATAAGGAAAAAGCCATAGTTTAACACTACGTACAAATTATATTTCTCGTTTACAAAGAGTCTAAGAGGTCTCATAGGGTCCGCCGGTGCCTGTAAAATTGGATTATTTATCGACTAAACACAACGAAATTGGTTTTTTGAAGAGCCAAATCCACGTGAATTTTTTCGACTGATATTCAATTCGTGAAAAACCTAGTGAATAGTCTTGCTGATGCTCTTTCGCGAATCGAAGCAATCATCAAACGAGAAATTTCTCCCTCCGACATAGCCGCCGCCCAAACAACCGACGCTCAGCTACAAAAACTGTTCACTGAACCCAGTCATCTCACAGTCTTCAGCTCCGACAACTCGAAATGGAGGACGTCAAGCTCATTTGTGACACTTCGACGGACCGTATTCGCCCCTTATACGCAGAACACAGTCTTCAAACATTTTCACGCAAAATTTCGCACCCTGGAAAACGATTCACTTCTCGTTTCATCTCTGACCGTTTCGTGTGGCTTGGATACATTTCCAAATGGGTTCAACAATGCCATCGGTGCCAAATAAGTAAAGTTTACCGTCACGAAAAAACATCTCTCGTCAAGTTCTTAAAACCAGACGAAGGTTTCGCCAATATTCACATCGACATTGTTGAACCGCTTCCTCCGTCTCGAAGCCATATTTAGCCTTTTGACTTGCATCGACAGGTTCGAAGCTTTCCCAATGCCCGACCAAACAGCTGAAACAGTAACCAGGACTTTCTTCGAAGGTTGTATTTCTCGATTTGGTATACACCGGTCTCTCTCGTAACCGACCAATGACGTCAGTTCACCTCGTCGACTTTTCGAAAAATGGCCACCAGCTTAGGAATCCAACTCCATGGGGCAACAGCCTACGATCCACAGTCCAACGGATTGGTTGAGAGACAACACCGAGTTCTCAAAAGGGTCATAATGTGTCGAGCCTCGGAACACTCAAATTGGCTTTGATGAACAACCAGTCTTAATTCTAGATCTTCGCTCTGCTTTTAAACCTGACATTCAAGCATCGTCAGCTCAGTTGGTTTATGGCACTCCTCTTTGTCTTCCAGGCGAAATGTTCGACAAAATTCTCTACCTTCCTTCACGTATTTAGATCGCCTTTAACGTACATTCTCACAAATTCGTCCTACAACAGTTTCTTCATTCGGAGCATCCAAAATTTTGCCAAAATCCTGCTCTGGAAACCTGCTCCCACGTGTACCTTCGTTGCGATGCGGTAAAAACATCGCTTCAACGACCATACAAAGTGGTTTGCAGAGACAACAAAACCTTCGACATCCTACTCCGAGGACAAATAACTATAACTACGGTTTCCCGCGATCGAACAGAAGCCAGCTTTCACTGCTGAATCATCGACCACGAACTTCTCCACTCCACAACCTTCCACACCATTAACGACCGTCAAAACTCGACCTGAAGCGTCAATGTTCACGCACTGAACTGAGGAGGGGAGCAGTGGTGTAGCGAAGCGACACAACAACAATAAATTATTGCGTTGACTTTATTTGATTATTTGATTATTCTTCTTTTCCTGAAACCCAAGGTGACTTAACTCTTCTATAGGTGCCACAGATTTCCTCCTGCCCTTCAGGCAATGGGAAGAGAGAGTGGGTGGAGGAAGGGAGGGGAAGATATTTTTTTCGGCCTGCGTAATAAAGAAAAAAGAATGTATCACTCAAAAAATTAATTAATTACCGAAATTCATTTAACATTCACGATATAATTAAAGTTTGGTTAATTTAACATGTCTACAGGGCGGTAGTTTCCATCACGCTGTGCCTTCAAATATTAGTCATTGAGTAGGAATTAATTGGAGAACTCCGATTTTCATTGTACCTACATGTATAATTATGGTCGGATTGATTGTTGTCAAGCTTCCAGCCCTATACGCGCGAATTTCACTGACAAACACAGCTCAATATCAATTTTACGCACGAGATAGCCTCGTCAAAATATTTAAACCCCAGGTTTAATGCCCGCATTCGGCCACCGGGCAGCGCTCGCACTTTAGCCCTCCCACCAAGCCAGAGGAGCCATACCCCCCTCCCCTTTCATTTACTCCTTCAGAAAAATAAAAAATAAATAATGATTTAATAAAAAAAGTAAGTAAATCACGACAGTTAAGTGCCACATTTATTCCTTGTGTAGCATTTTCTCGTCGAATCTCTCTCGGTCCCAATTAAGTATGAGTGGTTTGCATAAACTCCGATTCAATTTTAATGATGGGTTCGAGAGATTTTTTTTTTAGAGCACGCCAATTTGTATATTTCTCGTTACCTAGTTAAAACATTTATTCAGCCCTTTCCCTCCCAATTTTAACCGATCTCAATGATTTAGTTCAAATAAAAAGGAAATGAAAAAAAAAAAAAAAAAAAAATCAAAGGTTGGAATGGTATGGGTGAAGTGCGGAAAAGGGGTTTTTAGTATTATTAAATGTACGCCGGATAACATGAAAAAACCGAGACCTCTCGCGTTAGCTTAGTAAATTGTTAGTGGTGGGGAAAAGTGGTGCTGAAGTGAAAAGGAAACAGACGGGAAAACACTATTTTCGTCCTATGCGATATCTGTCGCCACTTTGGTATTTTGTTCGTGTAGTTTCCTTCCACACGGTCCTAGGTGGTTTCAATATATTTTGATAGACTGGGGGGTGGGCGAGGGGGGAATGAGGTGATAGCACCAATTTGGTCGCAGTTTGTTCAGTTGGATTGATGTCCTGGCCAAGTTTTGCTTTAATGAACCGATAAAAAGTTTAATTTTACCCATCATCGATACCCATCTTTATACAATCGTGCGGTTGAATGACTGAGGATGCTGCAGAGAGATATTGTTTTAAGATTGCAGTTTCCTCACACTCACTGGATCAGACCACGGTTTTCTGGTAGAACTGCCAGAAAACAGAGCACAACGCAGGCACTTGATTCGTAACGTCGCCGCAGAAAATGGTCGATTATGCGTATTTCAAGAGTGAAATGTACAAGCTTTTGTCAGCCTGGGGCTAAACTGACATTAGGAGTGCGGAAACCACTGGAAATTACCGTATTAAAGAGTGAAATCGACCTACCAGTTTTTGATCGAACAATCGACGACCACGTCTAAATTTACAGTTTTAAAATTGGCCCCACAGCAAGAGGTTTTTAGGACGAATTTACAATTTCGCAATCAGCCGTTCAGTTTTGTAAGGTTTTCGCACATTCTACGGACAAAACAACAAGCTCTTGGGGTTAAAAAAAAAAAAAAAAAAAAAAGTTTGTCCCCTGAAAGAACAATCCACAGGTTCTGGTTGACGGGACAGAGCTATAAAGAAGAAATGGAAATGGTCATACAACCCGAGGTACAAACAGTGGTGGACCTGCGCCCGTCGTGGCCCGGGGCGGATATCTCCAAGGGGCCCACTGTATTGAGTTTTCTCCGCTTTAGCTACAAATTATCAATATTTCAATATTTTAGCAGAGAATTAACACTGTTCTCAGTTTTAGCTGAAAATGAGCGTTTTTCTTATGAGCCACAAAATAGCGAAGGTTTTTCCAAATGTTTGCCACAAATCGCATTTTTTTTTTGGCTCACCATTCGCTATGAATTGGCGCTTTTTCTCAATTTTAACGTCAAAGTTGACTTCAGAAGCCGAGAATTGGCACATTTCCAATTTTTCAGTCACCCGGGAATTAGTAACTTTCCTCAACTTTACCCGCGAATTACCGCTTTTTCTCAATTTTAGCCACGAATTGACGTTTTCCGAAATTTTAGCTGCAAATTGGCGATTTTTATTTCATTTTGAGCATCAAATTACCTTTTTTCGTCATTTTAGCCAGGCTAAAACTTTATTTTTTCAACATTAGCCTCAGAGCAACACATGTTTACATTTTAGCACCACATTAGACATTTTGATTTAATTTTAGCTTTAGATAAGCCCCTCTTCTCAGTTCTAGCCGCGAATCAGCGGTGTTTTGAAACATAGCGATGAATTGGCCGATTTTTCTCAATTTTAGCCAGAAGGTTGCCTTGAGAAGGCGCGAAGGCGAGTGTCTGCGAATTGGTGATTTTCCACAAGTTTATAGCCACGAACTAGCGCTTCTTCTTAATTTTAGCAGCGCAGTAGCGCTTCTAGCCCCTGAATTCGCGAATTTTCTCATTTTAGCCACGAACGGGCATTTTCAGAAATTTTAGCCGCAGATTTAGCCATGTTTTCTATTTTTAGCAGCAAATTAGCACTTTTACTCAATTTGAGCTCAAAATTAAGAGTTTTCCAAATTTTGGCCGCGCTAAAATTAGTGATTTTTTCAATTTTAGCCGCGTTGTTGTTTATATTTTTGCTTTGCAATAGCAATTATTTTTACTTTCTGCTATGGGTATCGCTCTTTTCCAGTTTGAGCCTTGAAGCTTGAAATTGTTTATATGATTTAGTTATTTTTTCATTCGTATCCCATTTTGGTGGTTTAAAGTACTTGCAGCGATTTTTTTTCTTCTAGGTTTTTTTCTTAAAAGGTATTTGCAGCTATTTTTCTCAATTTTTGCTGTTGAATAGCGTTTTCCGCTACTTTTGCAGTGAATTAGCGTCTGTTCTCTATTTTATGTGTGAATTTCTGCGATATAAGCGAATTTTTATGTACAATTTCAGTTGTGAATTTTCCATTTTTGCCAGATTTCAACCCTAATTAGCGTTACTTTTGTCAATATTGGCCTCGATTTTTTTTTCAGTTGCAGAGCCTTGAAATAGTTGCGTGTTTTCTCAATTTTTAGCCCGCGGGCTGGGCCCAAAAATAACAGTTTTGCGTGATTTCTTCATTATAGACTTAGAATGGCCTCCATATACATATATATTGCCGCGAATCTTCGATTTTTTCACAATCTTGGTCTGAAAGTTGGATCGTGAGCGTGAGACCACGAATCGGCGCTTTCTCGCAATTATAGCCACGAATATTAGCGCTTTTCCCCAAGATTTTGCAGAATTAGCAAGTTGCACATTGACGATCAGTACATTAGTGCGCTTAAGGACCTAAAAAAACAGGGGGACGGTGCATTTTCTCCATTTTAGCCGCGAATTTTCTCAAATTTGAGACACCAGATGCACTATTAGGGGCTCCATCGAATATTCAGCCCACACTCTTTGCTGACATCAACACTTGCAACGTTTAGGAGAGACTGAAATTCGTAGAAAGGAGCCAAATCGCTGTCAAACCGACCCAACCTTTTCGCATACCTACATGAACATAGAATTCCAAGAACCTAAAATATCCTCATTTTCCCGTATTCAAGCAAGGTCTGATAGATGGGCCCGGGGCGGTCCGCCTCCCTCACCCCTACCTCGGTAGGCTACTGGGTACGAAATCGCCTTTTTCGTTCAAATTATAAATGTTATGAGCACGGCGTGGAGCAGCTTAAGAGTCGAGGGGAATAACTCCAAGCTATTGCGTCATTCTTCTTGCTCCAGAACTCGGAGATGATTTATCAGCTCCAAGATCTTCCGAAATAGGACACAGTCGCGTCGGTCGGGAGGTGGCCATATAGGAGCATTGCCTTGTGGTGGTTTCTTCCTCGTCATAGAGATACACTCTGAGTTCACGGTAAAATCAAGCGAGAATTGTCTGGATTATTGGTCAATTTAAGTGGAATTTTGCCAGTATTGTACGAATTCACAGCAGAATGAGCGCTATGTGGGCCAGAACTGTCCTGTTTCACGAATAAATAATAAGAATTGAATGTCTTGAAACTTTAAAACTGTGGTCTCGGCAACATAAAACAAAAATTATATTGTTCTTTTTGGCCACTTGCCTACGCTCAGTTGTAGTTTTGGTTGGCTGCCCACCATTGCTAAGCGACGGTATTCCCATGACAAAACATTTTTTGGGGGTCGCTTCAGCTTGTTTCCGCAGGTGATTTTCGGAGGCGAAACGTGGTCGCCAAGCCACCAAGAATCGAGGAGAAACCTCGATAAACACGGAGTTTGACAGACGACTAGACGAGTCACCCAAGACACACACATGCTTGTTTTTCTCCAATATAAAGCCCTTGAGTTTCCTACTATCGTGACTATAAGAACCCCAGAAATCCATATTTTCTGAAAACGCACAAAATCTCGTTTTTCTCTGGTCGGAAGCCACCAAATCTTCTTTTCTTCTAGAAATAAAAGTCACGAAAATCTCGGTTTTCACCACTGAAAAGCTGCAAAACCTTGATTTTCGTAGCTAAGAAAACGAAAAATCTTCGTTTTCACGACTACCAGAACCGTTAAATCTTCTTTTATACGTGGCCAGGTATGCCATGCAAATCTGACAACCGAAATATACAGGGCGACAACATTTCAAGACGCACGTTTTCAGTCAATTTGGGGCAGTTGGAGGCCTCTTAGAATTGGGTTTGTTGTCTTCCAAAAATTTCAGGGAGTTGTATTTTTATAAAAACAATTTCGCGGGGCTGTGTCACTTGCAATTTTTTCGGGATCATGAACATAATTTTGCACTCACGACCCCATCAGGGTTGGCTCAGTCAAATGACCAATTTTTCTGCTGGGTTGGCTCATTAAAATAACTGAATCCCTGATTTTACGCATTAAAAAAACATAATTGCTTGTCCAACGCTTTCAAACCCCAAATTTCACAAATGTGGCCTTCTTAGAAACCAATTTATTGGGTTTGGTTCATTAAAAACTCATTCTGCTGCTACCCTTCGATCCTTGCTATCGTTGTAGAGAGCGAAAGTGAGTGAATGAACCGGGTGTCCATATATTTGGTCTATTTGCCAGTCACGGTGCCTATTTTTCACGGACATCATGGCAGTTGGTTGATAGGAGGCCGGCATTGGACCGGGGAACGCATTTGACACAGCGAACATGCATAACTTGTGTTCTCGCGGGGTTTTTCTTTACAAATAGTACCTGGCCCTATATTATTTTTATTTTTTCGTGCTCAAGGTTAACTCTGAACAGCCCATTTCAAGTGGAATAATCGAAAAAAGTTGTATTCCTTAATAAAAAAAAAAAAAAAAAAATGTAATTGGACTGCATAGACAGGCCTGATAGGCATTTTCCTGCATGTATCCTCACTAGTTTACTTCACAGACAGACTCTTTGATGGAATATTCCAATTGGGGCCCCGGTTTTGGTGCCCGGATTTGTGGATGAAGCGTCGAAAGGAAGGGAGGGAAAAGAGCCTTTTGCGCACCCAATTTTCTGCGCGTCTGGGGCGCAGGACCACACTGCAAATATTCATAATGTCCCTTGAAATATTATGGTGGTTTCTCTTCCACCAAGAACGGTTGAATCTCCGCCTGTTGGAAGCAAAATGAGAAGGTAATTTCTAAAAATTGAAAAAAAAGAAGCTAACTTTTTATTTATTATTTCTTGAATTTATAATTTTTCTGGAGTAATTTTGCCCTTTTTCTTTGTTTTTTTGAATATTTTTTGGGTCCTGTTTTTGGTGGGGCGCGTGCCCAAATGCCCTGGAGGACGAGCCGCCCCGTCATTATGAATCATAAGACATTAGACAGAAATATGATTACCTATTTTGCTTTTCCTCCCCCAGCACCCTCAAATAGACAAGCCAACCCCAGAGATGCCTTACTTCCCCTTACCCCTTTCCACTCGTATAATTATAAACTTAGAACTCGATCATCAAAAGGTCTTCAATTCAACCCCATATAAATTGATTCATGACCTCGGGCACATACCGGGAGGGGTATGGTAATGTTATCGCCCCCCCCCCCTCTCTTTTCAACCGTCAACAAAACGCTACGCCCATTTCATTAAAAATTCTTTGAAATTGGCACCAAAAGCATGGTTTTAGCGAAATGTGGACCGGACAAATTGAGATGGTTTTTTTCGTTCCCCTAAAAATATATGTACATCGACTTCATTTGTCCTCCTGGGGGGGGGGTCAGAACCACCAGCTCACTGCTGATTTTTTTCAACTTCAAAAGAAGTTCGCGTATACTCCCGCAACTTGAACTTCAGGGCTGTATTGGGAAAGCGGTCAAGGAAAAGACGGTAACATTACGACGAGAAATCCGAATGAATCGGAGTGGCCACCTCAGTACCCCTTGAATTGGCCAAAATTGAGTGTTTTTATACTCAGTCGCCGATTGAGCTTGGCTGCTCGGATTGAGACTCTTTTTTCTCGGACTTCAAGCACTGAACGTGCCAGAGAGGTCAAAAGTTGACATGTAGAGAGGCGGAGGGGTGACTTCTATGGCCCCATTCACAGATTTTGACAATTTTAAGGTATGACTTAGTGATAGCGGGCCAAATTAAGAGTTTAAATTCCAGGGAGCTGATGTGGGAGTTTTTGAAAATGAATTCACTAACTGCTAAGAGTAGTGGACGTGGGCTCATTTTAACTAAAATACAAAGATCGTGTATCGTGTAGCTGTCCGAAAAAAGGGCAAATTACGCCTCCACAACTGCCCCCCTCCCTGCAGTGATGGTGAAAGCAACCCCTGAACAAATAAATCACGACGGCCTACTCCATAATTGTTAACAAAAGAAATCGTAAAATTAAAGACCGTGAAGGGCAACAAATCAGTCAACGAGACTGTTGGAAGAAACAGCTGACGACGGGTGGCCTAATAAGCGAGGAAAAACTGATTTCCCCTGTTAAAGGGCGTCGTTAAATAGTGAACGCCCCCAAATAAAAAAAAAAAAAAGGAGAGAGGAAGAGAGAGAGAAAAATCCATTTTAACAATGCGCCAAGGTGAATGGTCTGGGGCTTCCTCTTGCAATTCACACGTTACTTGCCATGCTTGCAACTCCCTCAACCCCCGCCCCCACCGCACCTCACGCCATTCATTTCGTCTCAACTTTTTAAATCACAGAAAGAAGAGCTCTCATCAAACAACCTGAAAATTGACTTTTTTTTTATTGTCTTCCTGTCGAGAAAAAAAAAAAACACCGTTAGACGAAGCTCGTCAGCAATTTTGTTTTTTCGAATAGAACGGCTTGAGTACATTAAAACACCTCTCCTCCCCCCCCCCTCTCGCTTTCCGACAAATCACCACCGTTCACAATTTTCCCGTGTGAGAATCACCAGAAGTTAAATTATGATAACGCATGAATGGAGGGGGAGTGTGGGGGGGGGGTTAAAGAGTGGCTTAAATATAGAACAACAGGTTAAAATGACATCCGAGGAGGGGAAAAAATGTTTACCTTAGGGCCATTAAAAAAAAGAAAAAAAGTGAGTTGAAGGTCAATTAAAATTAGCATATCATTTTTAATGGTCTCAGAGAGGAAAGAGGAAACTTTTTATGACACAATAAAACTTGGTTAATGTGATAATCGGATAACAATATAAAATTATGGAAAAAAATAGCGGCCCCGTTTTAAACATTTATTTGAAGAATATGAACGGTTCAGAACATTACTTTTTCGGTGATTGGACTTCATTTTCTTCAAATACCCAATACTTTCATTGCTTTCTAGGCTAGAGGCTTAGTGCAAAGCAAAAGACAAATTTTGTCACGTAAAAAATGTCTGTCTTACCCAGCAGACCCTTGAAATCCCGTCGTATATGAAATGGAATGTTCGTGAGAAGAGAGTTGGGGTGTCCTAGTACTTGAAACATACTATCCGCTCGGATTTATGTTCTATGATTGGGTCATGATGGTTGGGAAGAGAGAGGGGGTGACATCATGACTTTGACATTTTGACAAGAGGGTTTAAACCAGGGGGACGACGTTAAAAAGGGGTCGTGGGATATCCGAAAAAGAGGCTTGAATGTTTGTATTAACTGCGGCTGTTCACTGAATCTTTTATAGTTTGTTAGGTATTTGTTTTGTTTTTTTTAACTCACTACCTTTATTACAGGGGTAATCAAATAAGTAAAGAGCAAAATATACTTCCATTAAACGCAAAAACAGTGTTCAAGGCACGTCGCTAACAAGAAATCAATAAAGTTCAGGCAAAATTCAATGGTTGCGTGTTAAGAAGCGGTTGAGAATGACGAAAAGACCAAATAGCCCTGTAATGTTTCACGAGATTTCTCTCCCGTTTTCTATGCCCCCCCCCTTCAATTATTTTGACGTTGTCAACAACTTGGCGCAGTGAGTTTTATTACGCGAGGAAACACAAAAAAATAATAAAGCCAATTACCTTTTTAAAAAATGGGGGGCGAAATTTTTCAAACGTCAGTTCCACAGCCTTCCTGGTAGCCCTCGTCGGGGGACGACCGTGACAACACCCTTTTCAGCGCGTTCACAGGCGGCAGAACTGGAACACCGCGCTGCCAAACTCGCAGCGTTTTCGCCGACGGCGGTGGAACGCCATTGCCCGTTGTACACGGGATGGGAAGACCGTAGTCGGGCGGGTAGTCTTCAACGATGGGCGTCCTATCCGAGGAGTCCCATATGCTGGCGGGCGTGTACTCGCCACTGCCGGGTCGACCCGTACCGCTGATGAGGTCAGGGTTTGACGCCGCTGGGTCGATGAGACACGACGGTGCGGGTAGAGGGGGCCGACCGGGCGACGTGGACCGGGGCGGGGGTTGTGGTATCGCTCCGCCGCGAGTTGACGTCGCCGTCGATTCAGGAGGTTCTTTGGGCCGTTCGACGAGAGGTGGTTTGACGGTGTCACTCTGTGGGACAGTGCCGTTGGCCACGATTTGAGCTTCGGCACCTCCTGGGGTTTTGGACTCGGGATAGTCGGGTCGTCGCAGACGGACTAGCAGCACCAAAATGACGAGAAGAATACAAAGAATGAGGAGAACAAGTGCAGCGCTCAACCCAGCAATCTGGCCACTTCCAAGGCTGGCCATTCCAGCCATTCGATACGCCACTCGCACCGTGTAGTTCGCTTCCGCGTTTCCCGCCCTATTCTCAGCTATACAATAAAAATCCCCAGAATCTGACTCCTGGGCATTTGTCACAATCAGAGTACTTTTTTTCTCAAAAGTCCCCGACTCAAGCATCACAACCCGCTGGTACGAACTATACGCGGAATTATTCACAAGCAATCGACCATTCGAGTACCAATTAACAGTCGCTTCAGGCACTGACTCGACACGACACACAACAGTAGCATTTTCCCCCGCACTAGCTTCAACCCTCCGACTATCCGGTCGAATTTCCGGCTTACAGGCGAAATCCTCCAAGTCCAAATCAGAAAACGATCGTCTTGCGATTCGATCCGGTCCACCGCTACACATCGGCGGCACCGGGTATGGAATATTGTGGTCAATCAACCACAGTTTAACCGCTCGCAGATGACAGTCGCAATACCACGGATTGTCGTGTAGTTCGACGCCGTGAAGCCTCGAAAGTGTTTCAACTGTTCGTGGTCTTAATTCGTGCAACTGATTCCCGTTCAATTTTAACGCTTCCAAAAGTTCAACGCCTTCAAACGCTTTCGGTGACACTGTATGTATCGCGCAGTTTGAAAGATCTAATTTGACGAGACCCGGCAATGGTTTAAAGGCGTGACTTTCAATTTTTTGAATAGGATTACGACCCAATAAAAGATCCCGTAAAAATGGGACGTGATTGAAAGTCGCCGTTGGAACAGACGTCAGTAAATTATTGGACAGGTCAAGCTCAACGAGATTCGTAAGTCCGGCCAGAGCCCGGTCGTCTATTTGACCCAGTCGACATGCCCTTAGATACAGGCGTTGAAGATTCAATAATCCCGTGCGAACGAACACCTCCCGCGGTAATATCTGCAAGTTGTTACCAGACACGTCTAAAACTTGTGTCTCAGAGTCCACACCGTCCGGTATTGTGATAAGGGCCCGATCTGTACATTCCACCGTCTGTTTTCCACCTTTCCACTTGCAGATACAAACCGACGGACAGGATCCAGCTCCTGACAGCGTGGATCGAACTAGTGTGGCCCATACAATTAACAGGGTCGGTAGATGTCCCATGATGATTGAAGTTGATTTTTTTTTTATTATTTAAATTAATTATCTCGCACTACATCACAACACTCCACACATGACGGCACTTCGTACCGGAGACCGAGAGAAACACCCGGGACACGGCAAAGTATTGACATGACACACGTTCGGAGTTCGAGCCGAAGTCTGGCCATGGACTGAAGTGAGGAGGCGGAGGACTCCTCTAAAAAGAACCAACTACTGTGAAGCGGTCCGATTGTGGAAGGGTGGCGGCAGTAGCGATGGGGAAGGGAGTGGGTAACTCCTTTCGCCTCTTCCGTCAGTGTGAGGCGGGTTGAAGCTCTCAGTCCTCACCGCCTCCGCTCTATTTTTTCCCTCTCTTCACCGCCGCCTCCGTAAAATTCCCTTTTTTCCACCTTCAAAACTCTTTTTTTTTCTTCTTCTTTCTTTCTCACTCGCTCTTCCCCTCAACCTCCTTTGTTCGATCTCTGTCAATTTTTCATGGGTGGGAGACCCAGTCAGTGGGCAAAGAGAAAACGCTTGGGAGAAACACACTAGGACGAGGCTATAACTCTACCTTTTGGTTAATTTGAAAATCGAGGTCCTCCTTTGTGTCCTTTGGAGTTCATTCAGCTGTCGGGCATAGGGCCCGGTGCTCTATTTCCGGCCCCTCTTTTTTTCCACCACTGTTTGTCCTTGTCCTTTTTTTTTTTTTTAATACCAGGAGTCCTTTCTCAATGGCTTCTATCTTAATTGAACAACCTTCCCCTCCCTTACATCTACACTCTCAGTGCTTAATTAGTTTAACTTGATTACCGGGCAAAAAATGAAGCCTATCCCTCCCTCTGACACCACTGTTATTTTTAGGATGTCCGTTAATTTTAATTTCCGTTTAATTTAGTGCACTAGACCGATGTTTTCATGTATCGAGGGAAAAAAAAGTGCTGCAGGATACAAGGCCGGATTGTACCTGATTCAATCCCTGGACAATCAATTAAACAAATAAAAAAAAGCCAAAGCCCTCCGTGGTCATTAATTTTTTTTAAAAAAAACTTGAATGAGGTGAAGGAACAAGGACCCAGATTTCATTAACATTCAAAACATTGAACCCCGAGTCCCCTGCTCTCACTTCCCCCCCCCCTCCTTCCAACCCAGCATACCTCACTCAATTCCATCGAACTTCACAATCCCAACCGGGACAAGTCCGTTTGGTCGGTCTCCCCAACGGAATAAATTGAGCATATCGAGCTTTTTTTTTTGTATCTCCATTTCATTTTGTCGTTCTGTCTCTCTCTCTCTCTCTCTCTCTCTCTCTTTCACGTTGGTTGTTCAAACCAGAAATAATCCACGTTTGAACTAATGTGAAATCGAAATATTTATCGTGACGCAGGAGGAACGAAGCTTTGATGGTTTTTCGCTAGGTCAATGGTGGTGGTGAGGGTTAACCGTATGAATCACAAGAAATTCTCTGATTTTTTTAAAAGATTTTCCTAGCCTGGCAGAAGATAAGTTGGTTTTAGCACTCAGAAAAAAAAAAAATGGAGTACAGATATCACCTAAAATGGAGTAGATAAATCCGGGAGTTTTGTGGCGGATGTGGCTAGTGAGTTCTTCGGACGGAGGACCGGCCAAGTCACACGTAAAGGGCGACTCAGCCAGCCCTAACATTTTGCAGCAAAATTGAGAGTTTCGCTATGCAGTTGGTTTCGATTTTGGCCGATTTTCTTCTCGACTCCATATAGCAAATCAACGCGGTCTGCCAGCGCAGAGGCTCTTCTTGGGACTACAGGGCTGTCAATAACTCAATAACGCTGGAGATTTTTGCGGTTGATATTATTTATGATTAGAAATTAATTTGGTTAGATAAAATTAGTGACAATGCCCAGCTTGACCGAATGCGCCTCGGCGGCGTGATTTTTGCTACTCAATTGTTCCGGTCTGATCGTGAGTCTGAAAGGCACACTGTGCGGCCATGAATTTTTAGTTCGGAAACTGCGCATGGAGCAGGATGGATCATCGCTCCGTCGTGGGATGTTGGTATAATGAGTTGTGTGGGGGGGGGGGCAAATAAAAGAAGAATCCCCTCACGGTGAGTCTCGAGGAGATTCGTGATCGTGATCTCGAGCAAAGGGCATGTGTAGGCCACCAGGATTCCACATATTTTCTGCGGTTGGCAGAGGACTGTGGGACTGTGGAGAAGCGTGTGAGCCGTCGAGTGTACTCGCCAGGGGTGGTTTTGTGGAGGGAGGCGATAGGGGTGGTCGCCAACCCTGTCACCTCGACCACCCATGAAGAAATTAAGGGGGGAGTGAATAAAAAAAGAAGGGAAATTAAACGGATGAGGAAAAGAGAAAGATGATATTGATGACATTGTTTTACGCGGATGGAGACGGATTCAGTTGGGATCACTGCCTTTCCCAATGTTTTTGGATAAACGTGCTAGCCCACGCGTTTTATCACATTTAGCATGTTCCAACAATCCCTTTACGATGTCCACCTGAACACCTTCAGAGGATTGGTGGAGGGGGGGGGGGCTTATACACAGTTATATGTACAGTTCGGGGCGGGCAAATCCACCAAACTTCGTGCTTGGAAGATCCAAACTCAAGAAAATTGCCTTTTTCAGGAGCCCAATCCAAGGGAATAGTATCCCTTGCCACAATGTTCTCCAAACCACCAAATCCCCAAACTATGAAACGATCGAACCACAAAATGTTCGGACTACGCAATGGTCGTACCACATTTCATCCGAGAAATGCTCCAATCACAAAATACACCAAAACCTGCCAGGCCTGGAGTGGAAAGCTGTACGAGCCTTCTTATAATCTCTAAATATACAGGGATCGTCATTTTTATTATGCGTGAAATTACGGCTTTTAAAATTTTTTACTCCGTTACTGAACTGTTATTTAGCGTTTCCTTAGTTTTAATCGTGAATTAGCGCTTTCTATCACCATTTGTCATCATTTCGTCGCGAAAAACTTCTTAATTTCAGCCACAAATTACCGCATTTACACGATTTTAGCCGCGAATTAGCAGGTTTACTCAATTTTTGCCGCGAATCAGCGAAATGTCTCAAATTAATCCACGAATTTTTGCGCTTGTCGCCAACGAGCGTTTTATGACAACTTTAGCTGTGAGTCAGCGCTTTTCCTCGGTGGTTGTTAGCGTTTTTTTGTTCTTTTTTTTACTTCTTAGATGCGCGAAATACCGCTTTTTTCAATTTTGCCTTAATTAGCGTCGTTTTTTGAAGTTTAGCCGCGAATTATCGTTTTACCTCAATTTCAAATTGGAATTGTCGGGTTTTCTCAGTTTCGGCTGCATATCAGTTGATCTTCACAAACATATCCGCGAGTTAGCGTTTTTTTCTCAATTTTAGCCGCGTATCATGATTTTGTTTGTTTGTTTGTTTGTTCGTTTTTGTTCTCCTTTGTGACCTTTCTAGCCTTGTGTCAATTCTAGTCACGAATTATTCCTCAATTTTAAACGAGAAAAAGCGCTTTTACTCAATTGCAATCTGTGGATTTTATCAAATTGTTCCGTGAATTTGCGAGTTTCCTCATTTTAGCCACAAATTAGCGCTTTTACTCAATTTTAGCCGCGTACTAGTGGATTTCTTCATATTGATCCACGAATTGGAGTGTATTTCTATTTCACCTGCGCGAACGAGCACTCACATCTTCGCCTCACTTCGACTGTGGACCTTGAGGTGAGGCAGGGTTCTATCCTCGTTCCCCTTCTATTCCTCATTTACGTCAACGACTTAAGTCTGGTCCCCGCTTCAATGCCCTCCTCTGAGATTTTTCTCTATGCAGATAGTAATGTTACTGTGCGTGGGTGATTCGGAGGTCGAGCTTTCATGTGAATTAGATGTGGCTACGTCACTAATCCAATCGTGGTGTCAGGCTAGCCGTATTGTCCTTAATGCCGGTAAAACGCAGGACTTTTTGACCTTAAAGGGCCCCAAAAGGTTGTCAATTTTCTCGGGCTCTCCATCGAATATCTCTTGTCTTGGGACAAGCACGTAGACCGCCTTTCTTCCCAACTATCTAGAGCAACATTCGAACTTCGTCTCTTGAAGAACGCCGTGTCTGTTGAGTCGCTGCGACTGGTTTTCTTCGGGCTATTTTACTACCAAATGACGTACGGGATTCTTGCGTGGGGTAATTCCGCGGGGACCGCAAACATTTTTCCGCTTGCAAAAGACAGTCATTCGTGTGCTGCGCGGACTGCTCCCGCGCCAGTCGTGCCGTGGGTCGTTCATAAAGCTGAGAGTGTTGACGGTGTATGCTGCATAATGTGTATCCTGTGCACTCTGCTCTTTGTTAGGGCGCACCTGGCTGAGTTTCCTCTCAACTCCGCCTCTCATAATTACGCGACGCATCGTGCTGATGACCTGGCTGTCCCGCTAGTGCGACTGGCTACTTCTGCCCGGATGAAACCATACTCCCCCGGGGGTGTGGGGCTTCACAATGCCCTCCCTTCCTCAATCGAGGACCCCAAACGTCTCGCTGCACGTTCAAAATTAACTGTTCGGTCCAAGATTAGTTGACTCAATTCAATTCCCAAAAATGAAGCAACCACGACGAAAAAGTGCATTTTTTGTTGGATATAACGTGAGAATTCTCATTTCATTTTACCGTGGTTTGTAGCTTTGCTGAGAGGTTGGAGCTTTGCTGTGGTTAGAGCTTTTTTGTGTTTGGTAATTGGTTGTGGTTTGGAGCTTTGCGCTGTGCTTTGGAGCTTTGCTGTGGTGGGGCCGCAGCAGTAAAATGAAATGAGAATTCTGACGTTATATCCAACAAGACAGTGCACTTTTTCGTCGTGGTTGCTTCGTGTTTGGAGTTTCACTGCCGTTTGGAGGTTTGACGTGATTCCGAGCTTTTGCTTGTTTTTCTGTGTTTGGGGCTTTGCTGTGGTTTCGAGCTTTGCTGCTTTTACTGTGGTTTACAGCTTTGCTGTGGTTGGACCTTTACTGTGGTTACAACTTGGAGTGGTTGCATAGGTTTTTTCAGCTTTTTGTGCTAGGGGCTTAATAATGGTTAATAATAATAATGGTGGAGCTTTTGCTGTGTTTGGGCCTTGTTTGTCGCCCTCCTGCCCAAATGACCAACCTGAACATTCGCTCAACATGGTTCAATAATGAATATTTGCGCTTCACCTCAACGGATTATTCAGCTCAAAATCCGACTAAAAATGACCATTCACCCCCAAAATGGCAAAATTGAAGATTTTCGGCTTTGAAACGCGGCCCTCAAAATGGCTAAACTGACCATTTGCTCGCTAAATATTGCCAAATAGTTCCTACTCCAAATTATTTGCATCTATGCGCACGAAAAATTGCTAAACTAACGATTGGGCAATGACACTGCAAAAAAATTATGATTCTTGACATAAAAATTACCAAACCGACGATTCGTGCACCATAAACAGCTAAAAACATGAAATAAAATGATCATTCAATGGCCTATATTTTTAATTGCCTTCACAGAAAACTCAGGCCATGAAAAAATGACGAAATCAACCGTTCGTGCTCCAAAATAGCCAAACTGGGTATTCTTCTCTCTAAAAAGACCAAACTGGCCATTTCCTGCTCCAAAAATGACCAATCTTACCATTCGGACTCTGCCCGGGATGCATGCTCTGAAAAAATCACATCGACTATTCCACGCTCTAACAAGGGTGCCATAAAAAGGCCATACCGTCAATTTTTTTCCTACAAATAGCGACTGACCATTCGCGCCGAAAAAGTGGTTTGACGGTCTTTTCACTCCTAACAAATGCCCTGTTACCAAAAAATGGTAAAACCGAATGAGAAAATGATTGAAATTCGACCCCTAAAAGTTACCTAACTAGATAGATGCGTCCTAAAATTGACAATACTGATTCCATATGCCCTAAAAATTGCCAAACTAGTGATTCGTACTTGAAAAAAGGTCTAAACACATGATATGCCTGGCAAAAGCGACCATAGAAATATAAATTACCTTTCGTACTCCAAAAATGATCCGACTATGACTATTGGTGAAACTTTGAAGTATGTAGGTATAAATATTGATATCGCTTAGTAGTATATTTCACAACGAGTGAGGAAAGCGTCACTTCACGCGTGAGTTGTGTTTGGCGATCGAGGCGAAGCCGAGCGCGTAAAGACGCTCCTCACGAGATGCGAACGCTTTTTTTTCACTTGACCGTCCACTCAAACACGTCACTCCTAACAATGACGGAAAGTACTTTACATCACTCCTAGCTGTGAAGTAAAGTACTTTCGTTCACGCCGTGACGTAAAGTGAGCAAATAACACGCTGAGATTAAAGTGTTTCTTTCGTGGTGAGGTTGCCATGGTGAAAATAGCCACTTTCTCCGTAGGTCGAGCGAAATAGTATATTATGCACCTAGCCGCGAAAGTGGGTGTTTGCCGGGCCGAGAGGAGTTGTACGGCCGAGGCGAAGGCGAGGCCGGACGCCTCGAGGACTGGCAAAGCACTTTCGCGGCGAGGTCAATATACTATTTTTTTTTTTGAATGAAGTGAAAACTAAGGTGTAGAAAAAAACAAATCATTTTATTATCAAAATTAGAGACTAATTAATGGTCTTTTGGGGTCTGAATGTAGAAGGTTGGGTTATGACGTAGCTCAGGACCCTCTCGGCAGTTGTCTTCCGATTTTCACAGATGTTTAAAAACTCCTTTGGATGATTTTGTTTTTTACCTTTTTGTCAGTATGAAAGTGCAGTTCGGAGAATCACTGCTCGGAACGCTCCTGACGGACTCTTTCCAAAACTACTTTCTCGGGCTAGGCGTAGAAACGACCGTTTTATTGCTCGTTTTCGAGCGATAAAAACATGTTTTCGCTTCATGAAGAAAAAAAAAATACTTATTTTAGTATTAATTGGTAGTACACAATTTGCCGAAAAATCAGTGAAACCCGAGACATTTGGTTAAGGAAAAGCGAAAATCAGGAGAACTTGTGGTATGAAAGAGCCTAAGTCACGGCATTTGGTTTACATAATAATGATCCTAATTAGGTTTTTAATTAGGAACTTGCACATTTTTTTTTTTTTTAATAAACGAATATAACGGTTTTGTGGACGGATGTTATGAAATGTTTGATAAAAAATCATTATTTGATTTTATACGATTTTTTTAAGCTTACTCCTGTTTGAATCGTTACGTTCCGTTGGCGGGAAAGTGACACTTCACACGTCGGGTTCCCCTCCACACTTCCATAGCCAAGATGTGAATGACCGTGCATGTGCTTTCATGCCTTCAGTTCTGCAATAGTCCTGTTTTACTGTTTACTGACCATTATTTCAAGTGTTCAAAGCATTGTAGTTTTTGCCTATTGCCTTCCAGTTACTGCGACTTCACAAGTGTATTCACAATACAGCGTGTGAATGTCTCTGAGGCCCAATTTTGAGAAAGTCACCTCTGGGAATCTCCCCCAAGTGTCACTTTACGCAATTTGCCGTTTTATAAACGAACATATCAATTTCAATCAAGTGGAGACTCGTGGAGACAAATTAAATTGGTAAGTATTTTCTTGAAATAATTTTGAAGTAAATAAAACAAGCGTAATGTGACAACGACGATTGTTATTGATCAGAACTCCGGCCCGATTTCGCCAACTAGGTATCACACCCCTGGCGTTTTCTAATCAATGCTGGGAATTCACTACTTTCAGAATGGAACTTTTTTTTTGTGAAACCTGGGCCTGGAGTCTTTTTACGAGATATCAATTTCCGTTGACACATGTTGCTCCATTTTCAAAATTTGACAATGCGAAGATAGCTATTTATATTACTTTTCCTGTACAATTTCAGGTCGTCGAGGGCCGAGTACGGTGATCAGGCCATTGGGTACGTAGAGGTAAACAGGAAAGACGGGATCACGATGGTGTTCGCTCGAGTGACTCCCGAGCATAAAGTCCGGACCAAGCCCTACGAAGTAACGGTGATTTTGAATGAGCTCGAGGATAAGGTGCTCCAGGGGAAGTGTTTGGGTTGCGCTGCGTCTCGTGGTTAATATTTTTGAAATAAATGTCATATACGACGACTATTTTTCACTTTTTTCACTATTAAGGAGGTATTCAACGTTTTTCTTTTTCAGGAGGTTGCAAACACCTCATCGCTTTTCTTTCCGAACGGAAAGAAAGTCCGACGGAAGTCGTCTCATACTGGAAAAGAAGCGTACTGTCGTCAGTTGGCAGCCAAAAGAGTTTGACCCTTAAAGCCTTTTCAAAGAAAAGGTACATGGAGCTCGCCCCCTCCAATGATACTACGGACTTTACGACCGTTGTCCGGGAAGCTCTTAGAAGCTCCCACGTTGAAAATATGTTGGTGTCGATGGAAGGAGGTTCTAACTCTTTATCAATTCACGTGCTACATTTTCACTTCCGTGAAGAATACGATGCCGATCCAAATTCGTTGTCTTCAGAAGGATTTCTATCGTACTGTTCCCGTCGAATGAGTAAGGAGTTGTGCAAGGAAGCAGAACGGCGCACCATGGCTCAGTCCTCTGAGAAATTGTGGTTCGAACTTCGGTACGGGTGAATCACGGCTTCGATTATTCACGAGGCGGCTCATTGCCACACGGAGGATGGAGCTCTGGTGAAGAAGATCTTCGGAGCCAAATGTTTTCAGACGGCTGCAATGCAACGAGGGAAAAAGGTTAGAGGACTCCGTTTTGGAAGCAGTTGAAAAGGAAATCCAGAGACCTCTTAATAAAAGTGGATTGCTCCTCAATCCCGAGTACCCCGTTTTAGGAGCATCACCGGACGCAGTCGGAAACGATTTCGTTTTGGAATTGAAGTCGCCTTCCTCACACGAAAGTTCCAAGCGTTATATTTTGGATTCTGGGGAATTGGCTCCGAAGTATAATGCCCAAATTCAGCTGCAGATGTTTTTTTTCAACGTGAAAAAGGGGTTATTTGTTTTAGCAGACCCAGAATTCGAACGGAATCGGAAATTCAGACTCCTTTGGGTCCATAGGGACGATATTTTCATTCAAGAACTGATTTCCAAGAGTATGAACTTTTGGAAAAAGTACATCTATAAATGCTTGTTAGAAATTAAATGGTGAAGTAAATGGTTATTACCACGTGCGTAATTTTATTTACACGTCCACCCTTTTCAAAATTATGTATTAGTTATTAATTGTGAATGTGATCACTGAAGGGACTATTTAGTTGAGGTACCATAGTAATTTTGTTTTGCAATTTGAATTTTATTTAAAAATATGTATCGTTTTTATTGCTACACATTACACGGTTTTCAATAAGTTTTTTTAATCTAACTACAAAATTGGATCCTGGAGATTCACGAGCCCCGCGACGCACTGGACGGCTACATCGAAACATGAAATGAGCTTGTTGTCGATTGTTGAATGAGGCGTAAGAAATTTAAATTCCCTCACACGTCCTATAACACGTTCGACGTGGATTCGTAAGCTCGCGATCCGTCTACCCTCTGTGACTTGTTCTCTAGACAAAGGAATGTCCGCAGAAACTGAGGGAGGCCGAACTAAGGATGCATTCAATTTGCTCACTGCTGAACTCAGATGCTTAAAACCTCTGTCGGCCATGACACTTTGTCCTGGATGGATATTATTTAGAAATCCACTTTCGAGCACTATTTCTTGATCTGATGTGCGTCCTCCGAAGCCAGTTGAAATAAACTGCACATAGCCATTTGGCGTGCACCCAATCAAGAATTTGAAAGTATTGCAATTGTAGTACTGTGACCAAGTCATGCTCTGGAGGAAAGGGTCGCTAGGTTTCTCGATTTGAATTTCCAAGCAATCAATGATCGTTACAACGCTATAATAATGTTTACGAAAGGGAACAGGAAGTTTTAGGAAAATGCTCTTTCTACTTGGCCAGTAAACCATCTTCCCAAGTTTAGCGCCCAATTTGGGTAAAGTTTTTGAAAAAATTCGAGAAGCATTTCCTTCGGATGTACCAAAATCATCTCCCAACATGGCAAAAACGTGGTTACACCGTAGTTTTTTCAATGTCAAGAAAATGTCTCTGCTGGGGCAACTCGTGAGCTCTGCCAATACGGTCACAACAAAATAACACTCGTTCGTGAGACCGAGGTAAAGCTTAGGCCTCTTTTCCAAGTGCATTTCGGTTCTTAGCCAAGACGAACTCGAAAACAACTCGCACGAATTTGACATGGCAGAAGACGCTGAGGATGAAACCACGAAGGACGAGGACGAAGTCATAACTACGTCTTCATTGACGTAACGAACGTCCTCTTCATCCCCTTCGAAGTGGATACTTTTTCGTTGGGATCGCGTTGTTTTTTGTACCTGGAAATCTTTCATTTTCGGTTTCACCTGGATGAATTCGCTGCGGAAGTGTGGCTTCGCAGTCGTTGATTTATCCTTTACTTCTGGTTGAACTTGAATGCCTGAGAAACAAAGACAGTAACCCGTTAAAAACACTCATGACCAACTTCAGACAATTATACCAAATTAAAGTACCAGTCTTACTCTCAGCCTTGGATAATTAATAGGAGTGGAGCAATACCTGCGTGTTTAAAAGGTGAGTCCACTAGTTCTGTGCAAGTTCGAGCGACTTTCAACTCAGCTTGACCGTAGTCAAAGTCCTGTTGAGATGTTTGTGCAGGCCTAGCCTCATTGTCAGCATCATCCGCAGAAAGCAAATCGCAAATCAGCCTTTTACGTTGCAGTTTTCCTGCAGACGTAGATGGCTGGTCTTGCCCACCTGTAAACAATTCAAAAAATACAGACAGAGCAAGAGAAAATTCAGACGATGCAACACAGATTTCTGAATAATTAATCAATGACAAATCACAAAAAGTGATAAGTGATACTCACGGCACGAAATGAGACGTTCTTTTTGGCACGCAAATTTAGAGGGTACCACTCCATCTTTCAGCATAATTCTTGTTTGCTGGTTAGGATAAGTCGACACAAACCAACGTACGTAACGTATGTTTTCAACATCATTGTCCAACTGAATGCCGAAACGAAGTTATTAGAAACTTTTATAGGAATTCACACCAATAAATACTAGAACGCCTAGTTTGAACCATTGAAATCATTCTTGAAACACTAGACCTAAAATATTACGCATACTTCTACTCACATCAAAATGGTCCTCACATCATAAAAATTTGGTGGCAGCCGATATAGGCTGCACTTTCAAGTCACGGCGAGCTGCCTTCATCCATTTCGACCGTGCTGGTTCTTTGTCTGGGACGGTTATGAAAAGTTTATCTGGAGTCGTGATTTTTGTGTTTCGACACTGTGGCACAAAGCAATAAGCTTTCCGAATTTTTTCCATCGAGCACAGAAACATCTTGAAGTTTCGGGTCAACTTCAAGATGAGTGCAAGTTCCTAATTCAGCGAAAATCATACAGAAGGCTGAAACCATGAAACTTGTTTTAAACATAAATCCCGAATTTGAAGGAGTTAATCAAAAAAATTTGGGTTTGAAAGAGTGAAAGTATGCCAAACTGTGGTTTTGAAAGGTCCAAATCCACAAAATTTGGCTCTTGAAAAACCAAAGCTTTCGGAATAAAAGAGAAAAATCGCTGGAAATTGGGATTCGAAGGAGACGAATGCGGAGGATTTTTGTTTGTTTGAATTATCATAAATCGTAAAACACCGAAAGTGGGTTTTGAAAAAGCCAAATAAAAAAAATGGTTTTCAAAGAGCGAAAATCCTCGAAATTAGGGTTTATAAAGAGCCAAGTTCACGAAATTGGGGTTTGAAAGAGCCAAAGTTCGAGAAATTGGTCATTGAGAGTCTAAAATCAATGAAAATCGGGTTTTGGAAAGAGCAAACCCCACGACATCGGGTTTTGAACAAGAAGAACTCGCAAAATTTAGTTTTTCAAGAGCGAATGACCGCGAAATTGGGGGTTTGGAAAAGCCAAGCCAACGAAATTTTGTTTTTGAGAGATCGAAAATCCATAAAATTTGGATTTGAACGAGCGAAATCCGTAAAATTTGGTTTTGAGAGAGCGAAACTTAGATTCAAAATAGATTCAATTGCGATACTTGGTTTTAGAAAAATCCAAACGCGCAGGACTTGTTTTGGGTCAGATATTGAACCAAAATACCTGGTTTTTTGGGAGAATGTTCTGGATTCTGAGGCTGTATTTCCAGATTTTTTGTTTCCATCAAATTGCCAACACCACACTCGCTCAGATTCTTGAGCAGATATCAGACATTGCAATATGAAATCCGGTTTTTGGACAGTGCGCTTTCGGACTACTGTTTTTTATAAAAGAAAAATTATGAAGTTAGGCGAAAGGGATGAGTGGGGAGGGGGGTGAGAACACATCAAACTGCCACCACCGTCACGGAGGCCTAAAACTGCCCCTTGTGATGCCAAAATAAGGGTTCACGTGAGGAGTAGTTGCTCTCATCGTGGGGAAGTGTATTCAAGTCACATTATGTCTTGTGATGGAAAATATCCTATTTCAAATTTTTGGCGTGGTTAGCGCAGTGCATTGGACTAGCATTCCAGGGGTTGCGGATTCAAATCCCGTCAGGAAGCCCATTTTTTTCTCGAAGCTCACGCCCACGCAGCTTTGAAAGAAACATTTCCATTGAAAATAAATATGAAAATGTTCTCCGCTCGGCCCTTCTCGCCAGCCCCGCGAAGCTGCAGCCACACACTGTATCCTGTGTTCACACTGTATTTTTACCGAAAATTGCATCTGTGAACGCACTGTGCGGCGGGTGATTAGCTATGACTACATAAGCCGCACCCCCTCCCCTCGCCCACCGCCATCAGCACATTTGCCCTGCCGCGTTACCCCGCCAGTGCTACAGTGCATAATTTTGGGGGTTACTAGACTCGAGTAAAACCATTCTATTCGTCAGTCAGCGCGAAATATTCATGAAAGCTTCGCGTTTCCTCGGTAAAGGCGGAGAACTCAATGTGAATACACCGACTGCGAAAATTTCAGCCTTTAGTGGTGCTGGAAGGGGGCAAAGAGAGAGAAAGTTATTTTCGTGGAGTTATGAATTAGTTAACAGTTTGTTAATTTATTCTTCTTGGAATTGCGGGAAGCAATTATTTTTCTTCGAGATTATTGAGAATATTTTTATTTGTTTTATTTATTGGAACGGCCGCTCTAATTAAAAAAAAAAAAAGAGAGAAAGATGGATGGGAGTGCTAGGTGAAAAATAAAAAGGTGAAGCTTATCCTTACTGCAGGGTAATTGTAGTCAAAATTAAAAAGAGAGGGGAAAGGAGTGTTGGCACTTTGAAAGAGAAAGGTCGAAGGGACTTATAAGAAGCCTTCTGGGTTTTGTAGAATGAAGGGTTGACGGAAGAGTGCTTTACCGGGCTCATTGTTTAGCCCTTTTCTTTCCCCCATTTCCACCTTTGACTTTTCCAGTGAGAGCGAAACTGGAATGACGTTGGCTCGCTGTGTGTTGGTGTTTGGTGAGGGGGGGATGGAATAAACCTAAACAACAAAAGCGAAGGGACGAGAGGAATGTTAGCTCGACGACTTAGAACTATTGCTCCTTCTTCTTATCTGCGCAACGACTCTCGCTATTAATTCCGGGATTAAATCTTCATCTCGTCTTTCCCTGTACCCACCCTGCTTCACCTCTTGTTACGGCGGGGAAAAAGCTCTTATTGTTCAGTGTTACTCTTCAAAGACTCATCTTTTAGTTCTTTGCCAGCTCTTTTTCACATCCCTTTCTACTTGCTTCGACAATTGCCATTACAAAGGCGTTTCCTTTTTCCGCAATTAAAGAGGCAGAAATTGGCTATACTTAACTGACAAAATGTTTTCCAGACCTTACCTCTATCTTTTATTAGAAAAAAAAAATGATAATAAAGGTTGACGATGAAATATCTCGGCCGACGGGTGTCTTTCACACTGTTTTTACCGTCTTTGACCAAGACTGTAACACAACGCTCTACATAGGCTTCGTATCAACTTCCTAGAAGGAAAAGAACAAAGAAAGGAAGAGATTTGTGAGCATCATTTTAACTGTACACCGCGTCATTACGAGATCACGCTGTTTTGACTCCCGAGATACCGTTTCCGCCGAGTTACGCAGTCATTTCCTCCGTGTATTGTTTTTCTCCACTTGGCTGAACTTCTTTGTCCTTAATTTAAAGATTTTCATAATCATAGTTTACGACTGAAAAAGGACTTTCGTGCTGTAAAATAATTGCTTAAATAAGTTTTCCAGTTGGAATTTCCAAGTTGCGTGTTTAGCTAATTTCCTTCACTTTTGAAATAATGAAAGCACACCATTTTTTAACACTTCTTTTAGTGCCAAAACGTAACTACCCCTCCCCTCTATCGCTACCTCCACAAACATTTGAAACGATAAATGTTTCGTAGGTTTTCTGGAAAGGGTGAGGTGGTTAAAATTTCCTGTCCATATTCCCTGGGTACATACAATCATCTTGAAAGCGTCTCTATCGAATATTGAGGGTTGTTATGACTGAAACATGATGAGATGTGGGTGGCGTGAGGGGGGGGGGAAGGAGGCTCATCATATTATTCTACGCAGATCAAAGGACTCACAAGTTTCCAGGCCAAATTCCCCTGGTGCCAGCCACCCCTCCCCCCCCTCCAACCATATGCCTACAGACTCAACCAACTGGCACCCTCGAAAACATTTCATTCCGTCGCGCAAACAAGTCAATACCACGTAGTGTCGTTGATGTTCGATATGATGGTGGATGCGGTTGGGGTGGGGGAGTGTCTTTCATCAGGAGATATTGCCTTATTTCTCACATCTTTGATAGCAATTATTGCTAGGTGAAAAAGACTCCCTCGCAGCTTTAATTTTTCGAGAGAGTTCTCATTTACTCCAGGGGGCAGTGAAGGGGGCTAGCTAGCTAGCCTGGCGAGAGACGTTTTTGCGATGTCCTCCCGAAATGAAAGAAAAGAGAGAAAAACGTTAGTTTCAAGGGAAATGAAGAAGTCCCAAGAGTTGGAATGTTGGAGAAGTCTTTTACAATGGTCGGTACGTGGGACAGGAAAGAAAGAGGCAGAATAGGAAAGGGGTGGAGGGACGTTGTAGGTTCACACCCGTGAAATAAGCTGCCATTGACACGACACAGTGAACGACGGGGACCCTTTTGAAAATTGTTCCTTTTCGCTTCTATCTCGCTCTCACTCTTTTTTTTCTCTCTCTCTCTCTCTTCCTCCTCAGCATCTTTCACTTTTATCCTTTTAGTTGCCTCAAAACTCCCTCAACACACCTACTTCATCCTTTTCACTAAAAACTAGTCCCCTCCACCGCCACCCATCGTTTCATCACACTCCCTTTACCTGAGAAGCGCCCACGGATACCGTACTTATTCCAAATAAGTAGAATTTATCGCTCTTTTGGGACTCAAAAAAGGTCGTATGCTCCCCGAAAAAAAGGAACATAAAAAGAAACATGTGGCGACGGGAGGGGGGGGGGGTTGGCAGAGAAAGAAAAAAAAAAAACTATCCTATGTGTACGTCTAGGTGATAAATTTGGAGCTTAGGACTCTACAGGTGATTACAATAATTTTAACTTTGCATGATGGCATGATGTGTGCACGGTAAGGGGTGGGGGACACAAAAAACATGTATCACACGAATTTTGAGGACATGATCTTGAAAAAACATTAATCAAAATGTATCGTAACAAAAAAAATGACGCATGGTAGGAGTTTAGTTATACGATGGACAGGGAGTTCCAGTCATTTTTCGGTTTTTGTTACCATCTCGTCTCTCTTTGCACGTTCAAACATCTACTGAGCGCCACATTTTTTTACGTTGTAGCCTGTCCTAATTTAGTCGTTTTAAAACGACTAATTTTTGAAAAATTAACAAACCATGACGTCATTTATTAATTGTTGGGACGGGGACAGCTCTGTTCTGTGGGTGATTCCCCCTCTCCATTAACTGTATAATCAACGACTACCACAAAGACCCACAAAACCCAAGTTTCAAAACAAAAAAAGGACAGCGCACACCGTTCAGTCCCTTCATTCGAAACAACCACACGTCAGGGGTGGGGAGCTTCACTGGGGACAATGTCGTAGACGCACCATTGCCTTTTTACAGATGTAGTCGGGGATCGGAAACTAGAAATCGTCAATTTAATGGACATCAAATACTGAATTTGCACAGAAACGGTCACTATCCGTTGAAAACTAATGGTGAAAAACTGTCGTCAGTAGCCATTTAAAAACTGATAACTTTTTCCCTTATAAAGTGGTACTTTTGGAGCTAAACCTTGGATTTTGGTTCCAAGCGACGGTAAATTGCGGTAATTTTAGTCCCTCAATCTGGGCCCATCCATTCGTCGAGAGTCAAGACGAATATAGTTTATCGTGAGGAACTCACACATGCCTGTAATGCTGTAAACTGCCAAGTTGCAGTCCTCATCACAAGCGCGTAGCATCTTCTTAGGGCCGTATTCAGAGACCATCCTTAACGAGCCCTTAACTTAAAATAAGTGAAGGAAGCAATAAGGCCCACTTAAAATTCGTATTCAGAGACAGATTTAAGGAGCCCTTAAGGTTTCTTTTAGTTAAAGGGAGCCTTCGGTGATATGACGTGATAAGACTACAGGGGTATTCACGATCTTGCGTTTAACACACGTAAACGACCGAAGATGGAATCAAGGGTGTCGAATTCCGGGCACAACTTGAGCATGTAGTCTAGATAGGTTCGGTACACATTTACGTACTGCGAAAAGGGGCGTTTCGATTGTAACTAACTTACAACTAACATACCTCGAATGGTTGTCTCCTTGTTTTCATCAATTAGACCGGCTCCGGTGTTGCTGCGCCAGTCCACGGCCGCTTTGTATTTCGTTTTAAGGTTTCTCATTTTGTCTCGCATACCGGTCCAGCCATATTTTGTCAGCAGCGGGTCGGTAGCAAACAATTTTTTATAAAACATCTGGGCCGTGGGTTTCTACAAAAGGTCGTTTGTGAATAAAGGGCTTTTAAAATTAAACAATGAAAACTTCCATGACTTACCTCGAACAAATCGCCTGGACACTCGCTTACAGTTCTCAAAAGAGACTCCGTGTCTAATTGGACCCACCTTTTTGTTTTTTTTATCTCTTTGTCTTTTTATTTTATCCATATTTAAAAAGACAAGACGAACGAAGTCTCGCGTTGTGCCTCAGCTATCGGGATTCTGGATAACCGTGCACGAGGTTATAAGTTTAACACATACGAGACCCGAATAGCGAACCTTCAGCTCTGCTAGGTAATACGTATGTTATTTGCCTCAAACCTGCTATATCGTAAATGATAAATACGATATAACACGGTTTACGTCGTTTACGTGTGTTAAACGCAAGATCGTGAATACCCCTATAGTGTTTCTAGAAATACCCTTTTCCACCCGTCCACGACAAATAGACGAGTTCCATACATGCGCCATGGAGCTAAGATAACCGCTGAGGTACCTACCGTGAAGCAGGTTATTAACCCAGCTCCGCTCACTGTCAATATTATTCTCAAAACTTCGTGTTTTTCTGTCTTTGATTCTTTAGTTTTTTACTGTTGTTTTTGAAAGTGACCTTTCCGGCGGACTCGTTATGGTTCCCAGCGTTATTTTATTTTAATCGATCAGGATCATGCCCGCTCATTTTTTTGAAAACGATATTGGTCATAATAATCTGAGAGAATGCGCTCGAATTCAGTAATTCACCAACCAAGCCGGACAAATGTGCTGCTCGCTACTTACGAGTTATTAATTAACACGCTAACAAAAAGACGCCTTAACATTTCACTCCAGCGGTTCAGTTGAGTCTCAGAATCAAAAAACATGTGACTTCACGTATATTTAGCGACGGTTACGTTCCGTCATTATAACGACTTCAGTTTTGCCGCCAGTTCTTTAGCCACAACGTAAGTCTCAAATGAGGTCGCCAGAAGACGAATGACTGGACAGCTAATACGTGCGAAGGGAAAGCCATCACGAGGAAGTTCCGGGGGCCGATTAGGTGACGAATTCGAACAATTCTGTACAACCGACTGGACTGGGGTTGTGTGTCAATCGTCCCTTTCCGGGACTTGCAGCAACCTCGAATGGTCTCGTGACTTGCTCCAATTTCGAGTGCCTTTCTAGTGCCGCAATTTCTAGTGTTCGAGATCAAATGCAGCTCGTGGGTCAATATTTCTAGGAATTGACGTAAGAACGCTGTAAATTCGTAAATGCAACTGAGAGTTACCGGGATACCTTGGTGCTATTGCTGTGTGGACCCCCAGCAATATTTTGAAGAACGCACATACAAGGATGAAGTATTGTAGGAACGTCATTCGAAGATGCTGCTGGATTTCCATTCGTCATACGAGTGCCCCGAGTACTTTAAAAAACCAAACAACAAAAACCATCAATTTCGGTACAGAAGTTTGGCTCAGTGCACTCACCATTAGCATCTTGTTCAAGTGGCTCCGAGGGGGTCGAAACCTTTTGAGCGGCGTCTCACGGTGCAAGTTCTCCAACCGTGCGTGCTCCTGCTTGACGAATCCGCCCTTACGGTGACATCTTTCCATCCAATTCAAGCACAGGAACTTTTCACAAAGTTTCTTGTCTTTTTTTTCTTTTTCTGAATATCGTCCCAGTCCAACACATTGCAAAGTAGTGAAAGGCTGGATTGAGGGACCGGATAACATTTCCCCGTCACGTAATACCTGGGCTCCCCGGTCTCGGATCGCTTTTACAGTTACCAAAACAACAGTGAATGCAACAGTGAACAGTGATGGTTTTTTTATGGAGTACTAAATAATCACGTAAAAAAAGAACGTAACAATAAGTTCTGCTATGAAAATAGCAAACATTCCCAGGATCGTCTCAAAACACAGAGGAAACTGGAGATCTGTGGTTAATAACCTGCATTTTTTAAACAATAAATTAACCTCGAGGTCACGCATGCGCCTGTTCAGTTTATATTCTGGAACTCGTCTATTGAGTCAATGTCGTATTTGAGTCGTCTCAAATATATCTACGGAACGACGAAACCCTTAAAGCCGCCTTCACATAATTTGAACTGTTAAAGCTCAGGTTTTGAGCTGAATCCAATAAAATATTAGGAATCCCGGCGTGCGTTGCTCTTTGATTGGCCACAGCTCAACGCATTGGTTGTCACAGCACGCACCTGAAGCCGCCTTAAAGGGCTATTTTCTCAACTCTCGCAATCAGAGAAGGATCCATGGGAGGGGGAGCGCACGGGAACTTTCAGAAAGAAAGTGATATTTTAAGTTTTGATTTGAGCCGCAAGCGGTTCATTAGTCCTAACAGTTCGGTTCACAAGTCGAAGCTGGTCTCGGCCAAAATACTCCTAAAGGACCGTCAGGCATCAGGGGCTCAAGAAATGGCAGAAAATGGATACTTTATGCATTGTCACTGATTTTTTTTTTTTTTTTTCCTTTATGGTCGTTCTCGTCCCGTTATGGATCGCATGCGTAATTATTAGGGAAAGTTTCAATTAATCCGTTCCCAAAATGTAGAAAAAACCCGCAGCTTTTCGTTGCAACATCCAGACGAAAATTAAATTAAATTTAAATTTTTATAAAATTTAGAAACAGTGCAATATAAGAATGCGCAGTTCCTTGGGGCAAGTCCGTGGCCAAAATTTCTCTAATTCCCGGTTAAAATTGAGTAAAACGGCCTACCCGCGGATAAAATTGCAAAAGAGCTCATATTCGCTTCTAAAAAATGAGAAAAGGGGCTCGTTGACGGCAAAATCGACGAGGAAGAACTCATTTGCTGTAAAAACGCCAATTCACGGTCAAAATGGGAAAAAATTGCTGAAGTTGAGGAAGCGCACATCATATTCCTCAATTCGCGATGCATAATCCATATCAAAGTAAGAAAAGCCAATAAACTGACGGTTTATGGAGACCTTTTCATGGATGAGTTGCGTAAAAGGGCTCGATTGCGGGTAAAATTGAGAAAAAACGTGGAGAAACTTCTTTGCCTCCCCCTCCCCCCTTGAGAAAACTCTGGATCCTCGCCTGCTCACAATTTGATTGCGATCATTGTGGTCTCTAGCGTTATCAAGTAAACCTTCCCCTTCTCACGCGGCAGGCTGACTTTAATTTTCATTGATGTCAGTCCTCTGCCACGTTGATAGTGTCTTGTGCGTTTTTTTTCGTTCTCCGAGTATAATATAGATGTCCGAAAAGAAAAAAATAGTCAACTTCTCGGGAGAAGAAAGGTCTTTGCTTCAGGAGATTATTCAGCGTCCTTAAACTTGGTATCGAGTTCCTTTAAAAATTCACCCACTATAACCAGCAAATAGATTTCCTTTAAGTAAGCGATAAGTTGAGGTGGTTCTATGAATACCACATTTCTGATGGCTAAGGATCTCTTAAGCAGGCTTTAAGTCAAGGAGGGTAAGGTACGTTTCTGAATACGAAATATCGCGCAAAGGAGACCTTAAGTTAAGGCCTCTTTAAGGAAGGTCTATGAATACGGCCCTTAGTCATAGAAAAGAGACACAGACTGGGGAGCTGGCATCCCCTACCACACCAAAAGCTTTCTTGCGCAGGGTCCTGAAGACGTTAAAAGCAATGTATTGTATTCAAACCAAATAAAATCGGTTATTAGTAGTGATGAAACCGGTTCCAATTTTATTTCGGTCCGGGCTGTGAATAATTCTGATATGGTCCGGTCTTCTTGCGAGCACCCGACCGGAATTATTCACAGCCCGAATTCGAATTTCGAATCATTATTTCGTGAACGTTTTCCAGCGATATTTTATTTAAGACTCAAAATAAAAATTGGTCCTTTTCTGTCCGGTCCGGTCCAAGTCCACTTTTTTCGGTCCGGTCTTCGGTTCGGTCCGGTACAGACGTTTTTATTTTTCGGTCCAGTCCGGTCTTTATCGAAAAACCGGACCAGGCCGATTTCACCCTTAATCCCCCCCCACCAGTAAAGTCCTGCGAAATTGGTTTGTTGGCAATAAAATCCCCAAATTGACAAATTCCTCATAGAATTGACAATTTACCCGTAAAATTGACAATTTCCTCTTGAAATTTGCAAGTTCAAAGCCCAAATAAATGTTAGCTAATTGCTGCTCAAGTAGGACAAGTTGAGGGACCAAAAATAACCCTGTTGAGGATAAATTACAATTTCCTCATATAAGTAACTATTTCGACTTCAAATGGACAATGTTTTCATTAAATTTGAAACCAGCCCTAGCCTTCCGTTAGTCGCGCCCCTTTCGGGACCGTGCATACTCGCGTTGCACCTGTGAGGTGCGCTCTTTGAATTCATCGAAAAGAGGGCTAATTAAAACTCCCGATTGCCTTCTAATCGGGGGAAGGAGTAGACAAAATTCACAAAGTAGACATTGAATATAATTACGACCAGAAACGAAGTTAAATATAATTTACAAATGAAAGAAATATCAAATATTATGTGTATCAGGAACTCAAAACTTAAAAGATAATACCTATTTACTTTCACAGCTCACACTTATCACATCTTCATTGATATAATTACTAATTAGGAACTGTCTTACAATGAGTCTTGATTGGGACTAGTACATTCTTTGCACATTGTGGTTACATGGGACAAGCACAAATACTTCCCACACGAATTGCACGAATACTGCGTGTTTTTTCTCTGTTTGTTCATGTGACATGGCTCACACAGTTTTCTTTTTTTGTTTGTTGCCTCCTCCGTTCTTGGTGCAGTGGATGAGGAGGGTTGTTTTGTGACCTCTGCTAATCGAAGCCGTAGACTCATAGTCAATGATCTTTCTTCGTTGAATCGCCGTACCATTTCTCCAAAAATCAAACTTTTAGCCAGCTGACGTAAGAATGATCTGCGATTGTCCACTTGATGGCCATTCCCTGCGTGTATGACCTGCGCATTGATACCAGCGACGTTGAGCATCGAAAAAAATATGACCATTGGCCACCGTCGAACATTTCTAGCCACATTGTAGGTTGCACACAATTTATCAACCGTGTCTACCCCTCCCTTAGTTTGGTTGTAAAATGTGATAATATCAGGTTTCTTCATTATTCCAGTTGTTTCGTCGATCGAATCATCGAAGTGAAGACTTGATATCAAAATCACATTTTTGTTTTTTCGAGGGACGTAGGAAACCATCGTTCCTTCTTTTCTGAATCCAAAAATGCTTGAATTTTCTTTTCTTTTTGACACGTTTTTGAATTCGGGTGGAATCTGCCACTTATTTTTCTTCAAAGTTGCGACAAGCGAAATTTTTTTATCTGTCAACTCTTTCAGGGGGACATCGCTGAACCACTTGTCAACAGTCAGGTTACGACCTGAGTTGACTATATGTAGGTGTGATCATACGGCGAACGACGTCAGAAGAACAGTTGCTGACACAATAATTCCCCTCAGGCTGCTTCCCGGCGTATATACCCATTTTGGAAGTATAAAACATTTTTGCGTCGACAAGGGCGAAAACTTTGATTCCATATTTCGCCGGTTTGGATGGAATGTATTGTCGAAAACTACAACGCCCGCGGAAAGCTTCCAACTTTTCATCAAGCGTAACGTTTTCCCTTTCACGTTTTCACTGAATTTGTCAAATATTTCTCTGATTGGAGCGAGTCGATCGGATTTTTTCCTCTCTAATCTTGTTTCGCTGTCATCGAAACGAAGACACCTCATCAGAAATCGAAAACGATTCAGGGACATGGTCAGCCTAAATGTCTCCACACCGTCCCCGTTGCCATCCCAAAGTTCTCCCAAGTTTAGACGTGATGCGTGATAGACACCTGCGAGATATAATAACCCAATAAAAGCTTTGAGTTCGACCACGTTGGTAGGACGAGCATCCCTGGGGCGGACAAAGGCTGGTCTAACTTTATCAATGTACTGATTTGTCCATGTCACGATCGAGTGAAGTAGAGAGTCGTCAAACAACAGAAGCCATGAATCCAAAATGGTTTCAGCGCGTCTTGCATCGCCTTTCACACCAGTTAAGTGAGTCAATAAATTCTGCTTCCCGAGTTTCCTTCGATTAGAGAGAGGGAACTTGTTCCATTGTATTGAGTCAACGATTTTCTTATTTGCCACGTAAAATGATTCATCGCCGACGTTTTCTTCGTCTGTTGAACTTTCACAGCTTTGCTCGGACTCGGAATTTTCGAAACGTTGTTCAACCAAATCTTCACAGTCTGTATCAGGAATGTCACCGAAGTCTTCATTTTCTTCCAAATCCTCGTCAAACCATGCCGTGTGGAGTCTACTGATGTCATCAGGATTCGAAAAATCTATTTTAATTCGATGAGCCTCCATACTGCAAGAGTAGAAATAATATGGCACCTATAGTAGCGCTACACCTCTTAGGTGCGATCCCGATAGTATTGCATAATATAGCTCTCGCATCTCTTTTCCAGGAAATAATTAGCTCACATAAATATACCAAAACTATTGTGTGGTAAAAATAAAGAATAAACGATCGCGAAAATCTTACATTTGAATACTTACATGATTACTCGCGCTGCACCCGTGAGCTGACCGAGGGCTTCCACTATGACAAAGTAGTTGGAGGGTGGATGCGACTCGATTGACCGTTAAATAAACAAAAAATATGAGAATACTTCGCCGGAGAGCGCGCCAAGGCAGGGCAGCCAACCGTAGGACAAAAGGAAATGAAAAGATGCACCTGTGAGGTGAGCGCGAGTAACGGAACGGTAATAACTATTTTTTCTCAAAATTGGCAGTTACCAAATATAATTTTACTACTTTCTTTAAAAAACTGACAATTTCGTCATAGAATTGAACACTTTCTCATAAAATTTAAAAACAAATGCATAAATTTGACTATTATAGTACAATATTGCAAATTTTCATATAAAATTGTCAATTCTGCTTCTAATTGACAATTTGTTTGGGAAAAAACAATTATTTTCCTCTTAAAATGAATAATTCCTACATACGGTACCTTTTGAAATGCAAAAATTCTTAATCAAAGTGACAATTTCTTTGTAAAGTTGGAAATCACGAAAAACGTGGAAGTAAAATGATAATGGAGAACTTGCATATTTTTTTATATATATATTCGCTCATTGTATTCATTGATGGAAGTTATTGAGAAAAGAGTAGGAAAAAGTAAAAAAATCGCGCCGGAAATATTTTAAATTCATGTTTAAAGTACAATGAGTTTCGCGATGGAGGGGGTTTTGACAGAAGTGACCTTGTGACGTCGAAACCGCTAGAGTATTTTGACAGTTGACAGGCTTATCATAAGCAACCGAACCTGAACGCTGGTTTCAGTGCTCTTCAACTGAGTTCACAGTTTGGATGCAACAAGGATAAACAACATTTTAGTGCATTTAATTTTTTTTCTGACGAAATAGGACAATAAATAGGAACGCAGAACTGAACTTGCACGTATTTGTACACAGTAAGGTTCTATGATGGTTGCAGTGATACTGGATGAGGGGTGAAGTGGTTGGGCAGATGGTAGGTGAGGTAAGGACTGAGGATGGAATGGAACGTGCCTGGTAGGGGTTGGTTGGCGGTTGTGACGTCACATTTCCAACTCTCGTCTAAGTCGATCAGCTGGTAATGCACGGATGTTTTAAAATTCGATTAAAAATCGCTGCCTACACCTATTGAGTTGCGGTTTTCACCATTCTCTTTTGTTTTAGCACTACTCTCGACTGAGAACGAAAAAGTAAATAATATAAATTTCATGCATGTTCTCCATTTCGAAGTTTTTGTTCCTCATTAATCATTTCCAAGTGCGATCAAATGAAACAAATTAATAAAATGACAATTTTATCATAAAATTGACAATTTCCTTATAAAACTGACGATTTACTCATTAAACTGACACCTTTTAAACCGAAAATTTCCTCATTTGCGAGAATCAACCCCACATTGGCTATTTCGTCGTGAAACTGACAAGTTCTTTTCAATGAAAAAATGAACAATTTCATGAAAAAATTGCCCCTGTAGTGAAGCGTTTCGCTTATATTTTGCCTTGAAAGGGGCGGTGTACGTCATTATTCGCGCCCGAATGTTGCGTTTTTCCCACAATGCGGAGGGGGGGGGGCATTATTAACGTAAATTTTTCCCTTGGTATGCTGCGCCCGGTTTCGAAACATTCGAAACAGTTTTTCTCCCACAAGCCGCGAATGAGTGCTTTTTCTCAATTTTACCAGCAAACTAAAGATTTTCGGCGGAAATTAGCTTCGGATTAGAGGCGAACACCCCCCCCCCCCCAAACCTTTTAGACATAAAATATGCGCGTTTCCTCAACATTAGCAGTGAGGTAGATTTTTATCCTGTGAATCAGCGATGTTTCTTAACGTTCCTCGAGTGTTGGCGTTTTCCACAATTTTAGCTGCAAATTAGCGATTTTTCCTAAAGGTTTACCATTAACATATTTTTGTTCAGGATAAAACCACCATACGCTTCGGATTAGCGATTTTTTACCAGTTTTAGCCGCGATTTTGCGAAGTTTTCACTCATAGTCATAAATTGGCGCTTTTTTTTTTCAATTTGAGCCTCAAAATTACCCGGGGAAGCCACGAATTAGCGTATTTCCAATTTTTGACGCTAATTGAAATTTGTCTCATTTTTAGCCGTCAATTAGCGCTTTTTCGTCATTTTAGCTGTGTAGTAGCCATTTCTAACCCGTGAATTAGCGAATTTCGTTCATTTTAGCAACGAATTGGAGTTTTCCAATATTTTAACTGCAAATTGGCAATTCTTCCAGTTTTGACAGAGATAATTAGCACTTTTTGTTTCAACTTAGGCTAATAATTAACCTTTCTGTTTATTTTAGCCAGAATCATTACTGATTATCTCAACATTAGACGCAAATTAGCGGATTCTTTTATATTTTGGCACCGCACTAGCAATTTTTTTTACTTATTAGAATAGCGCTTCTTCTCAGTTCTAGCTGTGAATCAGTGTTTTTTCATTTACTTACAACCATGAATTTACCGTTTATCTCAATTTTAGCCACAAAGTTGTCCTCAGAAGGTGAGAAGGCGGAATTAGAAATTCTAACACACTTTATCGTGAATTTTTACCTCAATTTTAGCCGCGAATTAGAGTTTTTTTCAATTTAAGCTGCGTAGAAGCGTTTCTATCCAGTAAATTCATGAGTTTTCTTAATTTTAGCCATGAATTGGCGTTTTTCTCAATTTTTAGCCGGGAATAGCACTTTTCCCAAATTTGAGCTGAAAACTAGAGTTTTCATTTATTTATTCCTGACTATAAATTGTGAATTTTTCAATATTAGCTGTGTTTTTTTGTTTTTTTTTTCATTTCAGTCCCGCATTGGAATTTTTCCTTCAATTTTTGCTATGAATTAGCTTTTAATGTTTAGTTTCAGCCTCGATCAGAAGCTACGCAATTGCGTTTTGTCAATTTTTCTAGATTTAGTGATTTTCCCCAATTTTGGCCATGGGTTAGCACTTTTTCTCAATTTTCTGTCTGTATTGGCGATTTTCCTCTATTTTAGTCACGAATTGGCGTTTTCCTAATTTTCAGCTGATGCAGATTAGCCATTTTTTTCATTTTTAGCAGCGAATATGCACTTTTTCTCATTTTGAGTTGAAAATTAGTGTTTTTTAAATATTTTTTTTGCTAATTAATATTTTTTTCAATTTTAGCTTTTTTTTTTTCGATTTTAGCCCCGCATTAGCATTTTTTTTTCTACGTCTTTGCGCTGTTTCTTATAGAGATTTCCATTCAACACACTGCACAAGTGTAGTGCAGCGTCCTTTCCATGAACATAATTATGTTTCAATTCAGAGAGGACGAGTGGGGAAACTTACACCACACAGTTTGAGCCTTGAATCTTTCAGAAGCTATACAGATTTGCGTTTTCCTAATTTCAGCCGCGAATTATTGGTTTTTCTTTATTTCAGCTGTGGAATAGCATTTTCGAATTAGCGTTAGCGAATTAGCATTATTATCTATTCTAATTTTTTTATTGCGAATAGACGATTTTTCGCCATTTGAGTTGTGAATTTGCCATTTTGGCCCAATTTTAACTCGAATTAGCGTTGTTTTTGGCAATAATAGCCATGATTTTTTTTACATCGTGTATTCTCAACCGCAGCCACCGGCTTGGCCCAAAAACAACACTTTTGCATTGATTTCTACATTTTAGTCGTAGAATGGTCCAATGGCCGTCGAATCGACGATTTTTTCTCAATTTCGGTCTGGAAGTTTCATTCGTGAGACCGCGAAAAAAGCGTTTTTTCGCAGTTATAGCCACGCAGTTATTAGCGCTTTTTCATAAGTTTTTGCCACGGTAGCCAGTTGCAAATTGCGGATCAGTACATTAGCGCGCTTAAGGACCGGACAAAACTGAGGACGTTGAATCTTCTCTATTTTAGCTGTGAATCTCCCTCAGGGAGACGCAAATTTCTGCATTTGAGCCACAAGATTAGCACTCTCGGGGACTCAGTCGAATAGTCAGCCCACACTATTTACTGTATCACTTGTAACGTTATATTCTTCAGATTGGATATACGTATATAGACTGAAATTCGTAAATCCAACTTTTTTACATGAATGAACCTAAATATCCTCATTTTTCCGTATTTAATATTTTCTGGGGCCTCGCGTGACAAGGGGCCCGGGGCCGTCCCTCCTCGGTACGCTACTGATGCCAATGGTTAAAAAGTTTGTGGATACACGGATGACAACAGTGACATGGTGCTTTATATGTCGTGACAAAAAGAAACCGCCATGGAGCGGGAATCGAACCCGGGCGTCCTCATCAGATCAGTCCAGATCAAACCAGATAATGTGACCATGTTATGTTGATGTTAAAACACAAGTACACAAAATAGCTTTATGTTTCGAAACAAAAAAAAATTAATTAATACACAGATAATTTTTGGTTGTACATTGTGCCCAATGAATCACACGCTTACAAAATTTTGAATTTCCTGGCTGAATATTAACGAAATTGGAAGGTTCAGATCAAAATTTAAGCGAAATTGCAAGTTTCAGGGCCTTCTTTTGGTGAATTAACCGCGGCCCAGACAGCGCCCAATACCTGAAGAATAACTAATTGCAACTTTGGAGCTAAATTAGTCTTAGTCTGAATTCCAGCGAATGTTACATAATATCATTCGGAGTTTAAATAATTATAAGACAGAGTGTGAAAGGTTTGGTGATCAATTTCCGCAAGATCACAAGTTTTGCACTTTGACTTCTGTGGGCCCGGAACTCGGGAAATCCGGCGACAACAGTCGCCGTCAAAGACTGACGAGGCTCATCATATTGTCGCTGAGCCGTCAAAAGCGTGTGACAAGACTCACAGTTAAACAAAGTTTCTGAAGGGCAGATAGCTGGAAACTAGTGCAAGAGGGCTCGCTATAGTGCTAAAATGAGCCAAAATAAGCGCAATCATAACTTTAGCTGAACCCTAAAACAAACACAGTAATGCCTTAAAAGCTCTGTAATGTTTATCAAGTAGTCATGTTTCACAGCTTATTACTAACCTTTCCTTTTTCACCAAGTTATTCTGATTAAGTACAACCGTTGAACATTAATACTAGAGGATTCCTCCATTTGGTTGAATAACGTTATAAAATCTCGCTTTATTTATGAGCCGCAGGCCTTTTTTCATTACCGACATCAATAAGCTCTTTATACTTATTCAACCGTGAATTTGATGTTGCAATGTACATATTACTTCTAGTTTTGACTTTCGAGTTGGTTGATTCTATCCTGCGAAATTAATTTGAAGAAGCCAATACACTCAAATTGTGTTTAAGCGAGACCCGCGTGAATTATGAGCGGCACCAACACACTGGACATTTTGGTTTTCTAGGTGAGAAATGCTTGAATTTCGCTTTTTGGGGGGGGGGGATTTTTTGGAATGAATCTGACGAACGTGACGAATTTTAGAGATCCAACCCCGCGATAAACAAAATTGGTTCAATTTTTGTTGGACGGTGACACACTGAAGCCGCTGTATTGGACTGCCATTATTGACTCTGCAGGCGCCGCGCCGCAGCTCATAAATTGTTTAAAAAAAAAAAAAAAAAATGATTAACGGGCTTCAGACAAGCGGACAAAAATATAAATCATTCTGCTCGTATTAAAGTTTAGTTCATGGTTCAGTGAACTGTGCGTGTGATGAGTGTAAGTGAAGGTGTACATAAAAAGAGGGTGGGGGGAGGGAGTACCTAAGAAAAAGAAAAAAAAAAGGGGTTTTGAAGGCTTGATGAAGGCTGCCAAGGACAGGACGAAAACAGGGTGAGAAAGTAAAGAGAACGACAGCACCCCCTCCCCCTCCCCCACACACACACTACCAACCATCTGAAATCTTAAGCTCTTCGTTTCTTCAGGATGAGGGGTGAGTCTTCACTAATTGCCTACGTGATTCAACGGGCTACTTGAGCTTTTCTCTGTGTTGCCCTGGAGTGACACTGGTGTAGATGGAAGAGGAAGAGGGGCACTATGAAGGTGGTGAAAAAGGACGTGACCTGAAGCTGGATACGAAGACAGCTATGATGGTCCTGCTATTGGTGGATAAGTGTGTGGGGGGGGGGAGGTCGTGCTGGAATAAAGGAAAGAAAGAAGAAAAAAAGGAAATTCGGTGCGACCCGTAGGGTTAGAAATATTTGACCAAGGAAAATATCCACACAAATAAGGGTGCGGCTCCCCCTCTTTTCGTATATTAAATTTTTCATTTCAGCTTGACTTTATCTTGAAAACTTAATTCCTTCCCAAGGAAGTGAAAATTTACATTATTTCTGCATTCGAGAGAGGAGACTTAAAACGCCTTTGACCCTAATTGCAATCTCAATTAATTTACTTGAAATTTAATTTTAGTCTGTTTATTTGCATAAATGGTGTTATTTTGTAGCTTTTCTCTCCTTTAATTACCACTTCCTCTTTCCACTACTTTCAATATAAATGAATTGGCAAACGCTTCTTGAAGCCACAAAGAGCCACCCTCAGCCACACGCCCATACAGCACAATTACAATTTCCTTCACAGCCCCCTCACCACCATCCCTCCTCACAACATTCCCTCGCTACTATTTTTGTTTCGTTTCTCATTAGACTACCATCATTTGTCACCTTTTACTTTACGCACGATCTCCCCCCCCCCCACCGACAGAAACGAGAGAGAGAGAGAGAGAAAAAAAAGGCAACGCACCACGAGTGCGAGACACCTATAGTTTTTCACCCAACAAACACATTCCCCCCCCCGCCCTCCACACCCCCGCAAACCATTACAAACAAACAGATTACTTCGCGAAGGATCAAGACTAACTGTTCTTCATTTGTAAACCACACCACCCCCGCGACGGTGAAAAAAAAAAAAAAAAAAAAAAAAAGAGTCGCGTGGAATATATTTTCGTTTCTCCTCGGGTAGTTCCTAGCAATTCTTCGCTCGACCGTGATGGTTTGCGCCTTGGCGTTTAAAAAATGAACTTTTACCCTTCTATTCATGGATATTTATTACTCCTGGGGTGTGTGTGTGTGTGAAATTGGGCCTGTAGCAGAACGTTCTCCTTTTTTTCTTCTTTCTTTCTTTCTTTTTGCTCTCTCCATCTCACTTCGAGTGCTATTTGTCATTGTCAAAATCGACAATTATTTGCCCGGCGATCAATTTTTTTTTTTATTATTATATTTGTAGCAAAATAATATGTTCGCGTCTCAAAAAAAGAAGAAAAGAAAAGCAGGGGAATAAGGAGAATTTCAAGTTTCACTTCCTGTTCAAAGATCAGCCTTTTTTTTCGGGTTGCTCCATTTTTTAACGCGAATGCGTTTTATTTCCAAGGAAGTCAGAACAATGATTTTTTTTTCCCCCTACCTTATTGAATTTCTCCGATTCAGGAAACTCACGTCGTTTTCCCACGGGCCCCTGCTCCCCCCCCCTCTCTCATCATCATTTTACTTTTATTATTCTCTTCCTTATTTTCTCCGAGCGCGGCGAGACAGTCATATTACATTTCCTCTTTTTTTTTTTTTTTTTTTTCAGTTGGATGACTCATAAAGAAAGCACTGGGAATAATTTTTTGTTAATACTATTCTTGTGAATAACGTGTTTTTCAAATAAAATCCAACTTCACTACCGCCTTCACACATTCAATGGGTGCTCACCTCCCCCCCAGTTGCCCTCCCCTAGAATCAAAAGCGCAGATTTCATGGGGCAGCTGCCCCCCCCCCCCAAAATTCCTGATCTGGCTTTCTTGTATTCCACTCCAGAAAACCAATTTTGCGGATTTTCTCACTAAAAACAAAAAAAAGAAACATTTTCGCTTATCGGTTTCACCAAAAATCAAAAATTCGCGGCTGTTTGTTGCTGAAAAAACCGATTTCGAGGGTTGGCTTAACTTGGAAACCGATTTTTCACACTGAAATCACATTTTCGCAGGTTCGACGCGCGAATTTCGTGTGTTTTGGCAAGCTCAAATCGTGTTTACCCCGCTGTGCCATCCAGAGATTATGGCGGGAGAGAAAAAGCCAGCTCTCTTTACCGTCTCAGGTCTAAAAATTTAAAATTTAGCTCCAAAAGTATCACTTTATTGGGTTGGGGAGGGGGGAGTTTCAGGTTTTCGACGTAAAATCCAAAATAGAAGGCTACAAACGACAGTTTTCCAGGAGATATTAATTTTTTGACGGATAGTGGCCGTTTCTGTGCAAATTTAGCCTCCGATGACCGTGAATTGACGCGATTCTAACCTCCAGATCCTGTTAAAAGCCAGCAAAGTGCATCTGCATTTTCAAGGTGCATCTGATATTTTCGCCAGTGAAGCTGGCCCACAGGCGTGGATCCAGTTTTTCTCAAGAGTAGTTGCACAGAGTTTTTTCCCTCCGATTTTACTCATGAATGAGTACTGTTTTTAGCCTCGAATTGACGTTTTCCTTAATTTTAGCTGAAACTTAGTGATTTTTCTCAATTCTAACTCGAACTAGCCCATTTTCTTCACTTTAGCCGTGAAAAGGTAAAAAAAAAAAATAAATAACAGTGAAATAACGCATTTTTGATTGGGTGTGATTCAATCGCACGCCAGAATAAGGCGACGGCACGACAAGCGATTGCGTTTTCACGACTCTAAAATAACTCCTACGGCTGAACAAGCCATTCCCGACAGAAGAATTTAGTGAACGACAACAAATGGATAAGAACAACTCTAAAAAAATTTTGCACATCAGTTTAATCAATAACCGACCGTAAAATAAATTGCACAACAGAAAAAAAAAAAATCACGTCGCCAACATGACGACAAGTTATGTGGGCAGAACAACTTCACTCATTAGATCAAAAGGGCAGCTTTGGCCTTGCTTGGCCTTCCTCGCTTACGTTTCTGGTCCATACTGTCGTTTTTAGATTCCGGCGGTGGCTCAACCAGCTTCAGGCGAATTTGCATGCTCAAAACGTGCTTATACAGGTCAAGTGTTTGGAAAAGTAAGGGCACGTGCACAGTGATTTATCGAGTGCGGTGGAGTTCAGTGTCACCTTCCAGGTCCCGTAATAAATTTGCATAAACTCTTCAAATGTATCCCATGATCCAAGGGAATCCTTGTACCTTTTCACTGTGGAAACAGAAATTTGTTCAGGTATCGAAGAACAATTGGTGAAGAACGTGATGCAGTCGGAATTCTCTTCATTGGTTTTCAGCACTTTTCCATTTTTCACCGCCCGTAGGTAAGCTTTCGTCCACTCATTCAAAGAAACAGTTCGCACGTCTGCAAAATGAATGCAATTCGGAGATGATGGATCTCGAGATCTCGACCATTTCAGGAGCAATTCTTGTACGTTGTTCAGAAATTGGCCCACCGGAAGACGTTCTCTAAGCGTGTGCTCCCGTCTTATCACTGCGTTTGTCGCTTCCAGACCATTATTTGTTGAAGGGTAACCTGGTGCTGCGCCTTCGTACCAGCTTGCACGTTTTGAAATCCATTGGTCTCGGAAATACTGAAGGAATTCGTTCATTCTTGTGCCATTTTTACCTTCCCATTTTGAAAAAAAAAAGCTCACTCGCCTTCGAAAAAGAGACTTCATCGTAACAAGTTCGGAGTGCACTGATGTCGGATTTTAACTGAACTCTCTCCTCTCGTTTGAATCCTTTAAAATGTTTTTTAAGTAGTTGAAGTAGCACATAATTCGCACAGTAGGCTCACCAAAAACACTGCGAAAGCCTCCAGTGATGGCGTCACTCGCATCTGCCAACAAAATGGTCGGTTTCCACTCCAAATCATAGTCATAGGCCAGTCAACAAGAATAACAAAATCGCAATTAAACGGCTAGTTCTGATTTTTTAGTATGTTGTTAGGACCATCAACAGTAGTGTAAATCCAAGTTTTCAGCTTCGAAAGACTTGTGCTACTTTCGTGGCACTCGAAAAACCGCGAAATTTTTTCACTTTTTTCGGGGTTTTCACTTTATCTCCTAAAATATGCATTTTAAGGTAAAATGTACGAAATACGTTAAAAACCACATACAATTTGCTCCAATTTGAGACCTAACGTAGCTCTGTAAGTAATATAGTTACCAAGATACAGCTCCTCGAATTTTAATTTATTTGTCAAAAAATTGAAATTTTAACTTTAGGTCAACTTTCGACCCGAATTTTGGCTAAAATAATCATCCTACGGGGAAATCCAGTCGAGAGAAGTTGTAGCAAATCTTATTATGTTCCATTTAAGCACACACCGATGTCTGTAGACCAAATAGTTTCATAAAAATCCATAAAAAACCAGAAAGAGTGGAAACTGCATTTTTCTAAAAATGAATCTATTAAGCTCCCACCATGGTTTGATGGCCATTAAGTTACATCAAGCTCGAAATTTAGTCAGTGGTACCCCTTTGTCAGTCCCACTTGGGGTAGAAATGCCAATTGCAAAGAAAAGGCCAGTCTAAACTCGGGTGTGTTGGCCTCACTAGAAATTGAAAAATGTGAGCTAAAAAAAAAAAAAAAAAAAAAAAAAGAGTCCGTGCAACCTCGGGTGTGCACCTACGACAAGGAGAAGCGATAGTAAAAAAAGGGCCAGGTATTTGTGGCTGAGAGAGCGAAAAATTGGGCCCCAACTTGGAGCATAAAACTACTTGAAGACTCATAGGGGCCGTCCGCATTACAACGGGATCGGCACATGTTCCCTTCTCTCCCACTCTACCGGTTCATCATCGCTTGCTTAAGGTTCTCCCGATGTAGGATTCTTATTCTCACTATAAGCGTCCGTAGACAGGGAAAAGGAACAACTTGTGGGGAATGTGGTGTTTGGGGAGTCGATCATAATAAAAATGACACAAGAGAAGTTGCTGGCCAGTGACGGCAACAAATGTCGTCTTATTGCCCTCCTCTGCTCCGCGTTCAATAGCCAGGGGATTGAAACGAAGGAGGTGTCGAGGATGCAGACTTTGAAATAATCAAGGTGGCCACTGACAAGGGCTCCTCACACGAATCTGTGGTGAAAACAGAGAAGATGTAGACCTACTCGTCCTTCTCAATGATTTGGGCTCAGCCGTGAAGAATGTTTTCTTCCAGAAAAGTGGCAGAGGTGACGATGGTACCATGCAGTTTTCGGCAAACTCCTTTAATCGTGGAGATTTGAATGTCGCTCTAGGCTTTGAGCTGTTTCTCCACGCTTTCACCGGCTGTGATACCACCTCTGCCCTTTTCTGGTACGGAAAGAACAAGTTGTAGAGCGCAATCCAAAAAATCCTCGACTTGTCACCACATCTGAAGTGTTCCTTCAAAAAAATACGACCCCCCAAGCCATCGCGGAAGCTGGAGTAAAGTGCCTCATCACTCTACACGAGGGTGACGCACAAAAGACAGCCTCCACTGCCTGCGTTAACAAGATATTTGTAAAAACAGCCGCTTCAGCGAAAGTAGACTTGGCCCGTTTGCCTCCAACGGAAGATGGTGCAGCTTTTCACGCATAGTTCGGAAGTGGATGGGGGCGGAAAAAGATGCCGCTCAGTGGGGATGGACCCCAACCGAACAGGGACTTCTTCCAACCACTATGACCCCCAATCCTTCTGAAATTTTTGACGTGTTTTTGCAAGAGAGGGTGTACCGGACGAGACTGCTCATGCAGGAAATCCGGGCTAAAGTGCTCAACTCTCTGTAAAATTTGCTGTGGTGTTTCCTGCTGGAACGTCGCAGCAGTCCAGATTGAGGACGGAGAGTAAGACGTCGATGGGGAGCTACCGGAAGTGAAAAGTGGCTTGGACGTTATGGGAACCTCCCGCAAAACCGTTCGCGAAAAGACATATTTTGTACATAGTATCGTACATATTTTATTCAGGGAAGTATTCAATGCTCAAGTTTTATTTGAAATTACACAATTATTTCAATTTGACGTGGTATTTTCATGCAGCCTTATGCTCCGTGCACACGAGCGATAAAGTTTCACCCGGTCACCACGATCATGTTACCGCGACCATGAAAAAACAATAGCAACCAGTGGAGCTGTGCATTTCATAGTGTATAGAGCAGAATGGTCCCGGGTTATATAAGCGTAGCGATGCTACACGTATCGCTCGTGTGCTCTGGGACACACCCGAACTTAGGTGGAAACTCAACAGATTCATTCTCATAAAAATGTAGTTTCCACACTTTTTGTTTTTTCAAGGATTTTGATGAAACTATTTGGTCTACAGACATCGTTGTGAGCTTAAATGGAACATAAATCAAAGTTGCTACAACTTCTCTCGACTCGGATTTCCCCGTAGGATGATTATTTTAGCCAAAATTTTGGTCGAAAATTGACCCAAAGTTAAAATTTCAATTTTTTGGACAAATAAATCCAAATTTGAGGAGCTGTATCTTGGTTACTATATGACCTACAGAGCTACGCTAGGTCTCAAATTGGAGCACATTTTCTGTAGTTTTTAACGTATGTTGTATGATTTATCTTAAAATGCATATTTTAACAGATAAAGTGAAAACCCCGAAAAAAGTGCAAAAAGTTCGCGGTTTTTCGAGTGCCACGAAAGTAGCACAAGTATTTCGAAGCTGAAAACTTGAATTTACACTACTGGTGATGGTCCTAAGAACATACTAAAAAATCACAACTAGCCGTCCAATTGCGATTTCAGCTATTTTTAATGTTCTTATTGACTGGCCTATCATGGAATGCTTGAAAAATAAAAGAAAAGTCAGCAGTTGCCTCATCTTTGCAAATCGCCAGACCAAACGGATGGAAAACTTGATTTTTGTCACTCGTTCCTAAAATCATGACCGGATAGCCTTGCCATTCTCGATCTGCTCTTCTAGCTTTCTTCGGTTTTGGTTGGAAATCATCTTCAGACGAACACGAAACATCACTTTTATAGTCCTCAACATATGCGAAATTCATTGTGACACAAACGGAACAAGCAATACTGAAAGACCGCCGTCGTGCATTGATTATTCTGACTGGAATCGGCTAATCTGTGTCGTTGTTATCTGTGTTTACTACAGTTAGTAAACATTTTCTCGGCGTGCTTCTTGAGACGTGCACTTCGGACTGTTTCGTCGTTCCACGAGCCGATTCAGAGTTGAAAAGTACCTGTCGTGCTGCAGCCCTATTCTGGCGGGCGAAATATTATTAGCCTTTTTGATTTACTATTTCAATTACGGCCAGCACTCGGCATCGCCTCACTGCAAATTGGGCGTTCTGTCAATTTCAGCCGAAAAAAAAAACAAAAAAAAACAGTTTTTCCTCAATTTAACATGTGGATGAACGCTATTTCTCAATTTTAGCCACGAGAATTCCACCAATCAACAACAAACGGTGACAATTTTGCCAATTCGTTTTCCCTGAATTCTATAGCCTCCAATTAGTGCTTTTTCCTAATTCTGCCTTGAGCAATTTTTTCTCCCTTCAAATTTTAGCAGTGAAAAGGTTCACATAATCCTCGTGAGAGCGAATTTCATCAATTTTGACCCGGACGTGCGGCATCGCGAAACCATGAAATGGGTATTTTCCTCAATTTCACGGGCGAACGAACAATTTTCCGTAATTTTTGCCGTGAATAAGCACTTTTTTCAAAATTTGATGCGCTAAGTCACGCTCTTTCTCAATTTCACCCGCAAACTTGCTATATATATGTATAAAAACGGTCAATTAGCTCTTTCGCAATGTTTACCGATGTTTGAGAAACCACGAATTGGCGCCTTCTCTTAATTTTACCTGCGTTAATGAGCTCCATTTCTCAATTTTAGCCGTGAATTGGCGTTTTTTCTCAATTCCAACCGCAAATGAGTGATTTTTCTCAATTCTAAATTGAACGAGCAATTTATTTTGTCAATTTTAGCTGGTGAAAAGAGTTCTATGAACCGTGAATTAGCGCATTTTCTTAATTCCGCCCCGGACTTTGCATCGCGAAACCGCAAATGGGCAGGTTTTCTCAATTTCAACCACGAATAACAAGATTTATTCATCAAGTTCAACGTGAACCAGCGCTATTTCTCAATTTTAGCCGTGTCTGGGTGTTTTTCCTCAGTCTTAGCCGCAAAATGTCGTTTTCTAGATTTCACCCGCGAACGAGAACATTTTTTCTAGACGTGCGCGCCCTCCTTCCCTCCCCCACGACTGTGGATCCGTGCCTAGCTGGCTGCCCACCCCTTGATTACGGGCTGGCTACGCCCCTGTTGTAAACATATTCGTGTAAAAAATGTGAACATTGGACTTTCAGTATTTCAGTGGTGACTGCATTTTTAGGTAATTTCCACTATTTGGGGGGGGAAAAAAAAAATCTAGAACTTCACAAAAGACTGCAGACCTGAAGACAACCAAAAAAAAAAAACTGTAGAGTAGATATACAGGAAAAGCTGTAGATCTGCAGAAAAAAAGTGTAATCGGGCATTCAGTGGTGGATCTAGGATTTCATCTTGGAAGGGGTTCTACTTTAAATCTCTCTTCTTTTTTTTCCTGAGTTTCAGCCGCACACTTGCCTCTAGAAACCGGGTGAATTGGTGTTTCCTCAATTTTGGACGTGAATTAGCGGATTTTCTCATTATATTACACGACATCTAGTATTTTTCCGTTTCAGCAGCGAATATGCGCTCTTATTCACCCACCACGACCGTGAATTTTCACAATTTTTAGCAGCAAATGAGCTCAATATCAAAATTTTAGGTGGAAATTATTGGTTTGTCTTAGTTATAGCCACGAGTTATAACGTTCCCACCCCCTCCGATTCTATCCGATTCACTTCTTACAATTAGTCTTGCAGATTAGCGTTTATTATACAATTCTAGCCGTGAATTAGCTTTTTTTCTTTTTGCTAAGAATGATTTCTGAATTTTAGCTGTGAATTATTCCTGAATCACCGCTTTCACTCCATTTCAGCCTCCGAATCAGAGGAATTTGAACAAACTCCGTAAACTGGCGTTTACATATATATATAAGCTCCGAATGAGCGTTTTTTCGTAATACTAGCAGCGAAATAACGCATTTTCTCAATTCCAGCCGGGAATCAGCGGGTGTAGCAGTTTTAGCCGTGAACAAGCGGGTTTACCAAATGGATTTGTGAATTAGCATTTTTTTCATTTTCAGCTTCACATTAGCATTTTTTTTTCCATTTAGCAGCAAAGTATTTCACCAAGTTAAGCGTTGGATTAGGTATTTGTTCATTTTAGCCCCGAGTCACCGCAGTCCTCAATCTTGGAGCTTTAGCTCCAACCACGGCAAAGCTTCAAACCACAGCAAAGCTCAAAACCAAATCAAAGCTCCGAACCACGATGAATCTCCAAAACACAGCCAATTATCAAACACCAGTTTTGCTATTCTAAGGGCAGAAATTGTACCTTTAGATATTTTTAAGGCGTGAATAGTCAAGTTTGACCAACTTTAGTGTGTAATTAGCCAGCAGAACACCATTTTATACCATGAGAGTAGCACTATAAGTTAGTCCGTTCTTGGGATATGGGAGTAACCAATGTGCTTGCGGGGGGGGGAGGGGACGAATGGTCATTTTATCGTTGGAAGGGCACAAAATAGCCAGTTTTTGATCTAGTGAATGATCAATTTGACCATTTTTGGGACGCGAGAGGTTGGTTTCACCATTTTTGGGGGCATGAATGAAATGGGTCAGTTGGAAATCGTCTGTGTATCAATTTTAGGTCAATGAATATCATCAAATTTTATGGCGCGAATCGTCATTTTTCCGATTTATAAGGTGCGAATAGTCCATAAAACCAAACATAGGGCGCGAATTTCCTGTTTAGGTTATTATGAGGACACATATTGCCAGTTTTTAGTCATTTCCAATGCAAGGAAAGTCAACTTGCCAATTGGGCGAGAATAGCCCCTTTAAGGCTGTTTTAGGGAGCATTTAGTAAGTTTTACCGTTTTTAAGGCGTGGAACAGGCAGTTTGGCCATTTTTAGGGCAGGAATCATTGGCGAAGGGGGGGGGGGAGGTGGAGACCTTGGATGATTTCTTGAGATTAACAGCGCAGGACCAGGGAGTACGAGCTGTCAAACTTTGTCTCATGTATAGGCCGGAAATTGCGCTGTACTGTTTGCGCTGTTTAAAAAGAACGTAATTTCGCCACAGTAACCAGTTTTGTTGATATCAAGCTGAAATTTACACACAAAACATTTAATTAATGGCACCGCGGTTGCAATGTTGACCTTACAAACTTGAAATGCCCCCCCTCCCCCAAACCACGCCCCCTGCGTTCAGTCCTGCCGTATTAACCTATGGTTATGCTACAGCGCTTTAAGATACTGTAAACAATAAGTCAAGCGGTGGTTGACTGATTTTTTTTTTTTCTATTCGTTCGGGGAATATTTTGACTCTGCGAGTAAATTGTAGGTAGAAAACTATCAACTATTGTGACGTGCATTTACCAATTTGGTGATCGTACAGAATAAAATGAAAGCGCTGCCGCGAAGAAACCGAAGAGTTATCGCTTTCCACCGGTCGCCCCCTTGAGCCACGCGAATCCGCACCGCTTTGAAACCACGCCGCCGAGAAGGCAATTTGACGGATCCCTTTTCTTCAAACCTTAAATTTCGCTGAGTTCATTCATTATTCACGTCATTTTAAACGAGTTTCGCAGGTCTGGCCCACCCTGTCTAGGCGTGCAATTAAGCTTCCCCCACCCCTCTCTCTCAGTGGATTATCACTAGTGTACCTATGAATATTTACACGGTTAATATACTCGTGTATTTCACCGGTTCAAACATACCCAATATCGCAACATTAGCGCTTTTTCCCCAATTGAAGTCGATCTTACAACCCCCCATATCATCATCTGCCCCCCCCCCCATATCATTATCAAGCTGTCCACATTTTTAACTCGCTCAAGCCACCGATCACTCCCCCGCCCTCTCTGGATTTTGTTCCCTTTTGAAAGTTTTTCAACGAATTTATTCAAGGAGAAAATCGTTTTAGACCGTTTGGTAAGTAAAATGGCAAAAAACCGGGGTCCGGTTCATATACATATATATCGTTATCGTCGATATACGTTCCGCGTGAGCGGCTATATTATATCGTTAACCGCGCCCCGTTATGATTCACCAAAGTCGCTTCTCTTTCGACTATATAAAACCCCTTGAATTTTTTTTTTGTCGAGAGGCCTTAAGAGCCGCTATTAGAAACTATTTTGGCAGGCTGTTTAGGTGAAGTTTCACAAAAGCCTCCCTACCCCCCCCCGCCGCCGCCGGTTCTTCTCCTTCCCTTTTTATAGAAACCCCCCCACAATGCGTTGCGTTATGATGATCAAACCAGCGTCGACGACTGGCACACATCTGGAGCGAATTTTTCCATTATTATGAACGGAAGAATGGTCCATTCACTGTAAAATAGTGATCGGTGCGGGGGTAGCAATTACAATAAGAAATTAGCCACAGCGCTGGTTATCATAATGGGACGTGTGCTCGACACACACACACACACAAAAAAAGTATGGTGGTGTGGTGGAGGGGAATTGATGGCGAAAACTGTTGGAGGGCACAGCTGTTTGCATGTATAAACGACGATATATACGAAACGTAGAGGTGGGAGTGGGTGAAGTGTAGATGGAGACTGGAGTGGGGCGGTTATAATTATACGGCAGAGTGCTCACATTGTTGTCGTCTATACATTATAAGAAAAAGGGTGGAATGATGTCGTGGTGGATCTCTTTGGGTGTGTGTGTGTGTGTGAATCCTAACACATCCCGCGATACATTTCGTCAAAAAATGCAGTGAAAAAGGGGCGGATGAGCGGAGACGAACATTATAAATTTTAACGCAGTAATTTCCAAGCTTGATTTTTCACAGAGCGCCAAATTATTAATGGTTGGATGAGGTCGATCACCTTGAAACTTTGTGTTTCTCCCACTCCTCACCTTAAACTTCTTTATTTCTTTTTATATTATAAAGCCCACAGTCCATATCGACCACAGTGTCACTAGTTTGGCGGTGGTCGGTTTCAAGAAAAGGTGCTTGGGGACGGTGAGCACCCTAGTTTGAAAAGACCGACAGGGGGTATTTTGAAAGTTCTGCTAGAGTGGCTCTTGGCTCATTTCAATTACCTTCAAACTACTTTTGTCGCTGGAGTTGTTGTCACAGACGACAGAGTCTGAAGGAAAGAGGAAATTTGGGAGGGAGGGGTTCAATGTTCCAATGGAGAGATCCTCCACTTTCCCCCCTCACATTGCTTTTCACTGCTGTGCTTTGACTATTAAAACGAAAGAGAAGGGCAGATAGCAGGAAAGGGCATTATTCGTTACGACCCCTCCGCTCAAATTAAACTAATGTTACGAAGGGGGAATTATGACTGTGACTGGTTGAGGAGAACGAGGGGGGGGGGAATGGAAAAGTTTGAAAATCCGGCAATAGAGAACCGTCGGTGTCACCTAATATTTAGAGGGAATTTTACCTTGATATCCTCCCCCTCTCAAACATCCACACCATACACACTTAATCAACGCTTTCCAACACTTTGCCGAGGGGTGGGGGCTGTATAGAATATGGTTTCTGAAGCGGTGCAACGCTTTTCACCAAACTCTACTTACTGGCGTCACGTGTTCTTGCATAAATGAAAAGATAAAGCCAAAAGGGATGATGAACACGAGCCCATTAACATAATCGCACAAGACTCAAGAGGGGTAGACAGTCACATTTGATGGGATTTTGAAAATTTCTCCCTTCTGCGAAGATTGTGTGTATACCTCCTCATGCAAACACCTGTTTTCAACGTCACCCCTAACCACTCACCAAGCATAGTTTCGACATTCTTTTCAGTTTCCACCGTGATACAAGCATAATGACAAAATTCAATTACAAGTCTAACGGAGTTTTAATTAACTTGGTAAAAGGTAATGCATGTCTTCATTAAGGCTCCAACAGTCCTTCCAAAGTTGAACATTTTTCTTATTTTTCGCCTACACGTTAAAACTCCCCCCCCCTCCCACACACCGATAGTCCGGTATTCCAGAGCCACATGAAGTAAATTTCCGCCTTCTACTTTATTTACAAGCCCGCGGCTCACTACGTATAGCCATTTAGGATGATGGTGGGGGGGGAGGGGGAAACTTTCGCTGTTTCATAAATGTGGGAGATGAGTAAAATGATGGATGATGAGAGAATAAAAGGATGATGCTGCTATAGTGAGGGGGGGGAGAGGAGCAGAAAAAATAATTAAGAAGATTATGTGAGCTCAGGTAATCGTATGATAAAAGTCAGGTTGGAAGGTGTAAAAGCTCTAAGGTCAAACACACACTCACACGAAAAAAAAAACCTGTTTCCCAGTAGCTGTTGAATGAAACTGAAATTCTTTTCTCATCCCCTTTTTCAGGGGCCCAGAAGAATGAAAAACGAAAGAACGTGACAAAAGAAAAAGAAACTCTTTCTTCTCTAACTGAGAATACACACACCTATGCCTCTGCGGGAGATAAAAAAAAAAAAAAAAAATGAGGCTAACAAGGCAAAGGGGATGCAGGAAATTGTTAGTAAATAGAAGTTAGGTGGCAGGTAAGGAACCTTTAGCGTTCCCTTTTATAGAATCCCCTCCCCCCCCCTACCACTAAGAACGTCCATATCCACCACGTTCAAAGCCCGCGTACTAAGAACTCCCAATTAGTGGAGGGACTGTGTGGACCAAAGGGATGACAACCGGGTTGTGAAAGGGGCTAGTAGGGTTCAAAAAGTAGAAATGACAAGATGTTGTTAGGAAGGGTTGGTCAGATATTGTGGACAAGGGGTGAGGGGGGTAGCCCTTAACTATTTAGACGTTTTAAAGGATGATATGGCGACGAGCAAAGTCAAGGTAATGAGTGAGGGGTAAGACGGGGGGGTAACTCAATTAGCTTTTAGTTTTGAGCAGGGAAATGGTAACTAGGACTGGGTTGGGGAGGGGTATGGCGCGGGGATTTTACGGAAACGCCGCCGTCAATTTGGGGCGAAATCAAATTAATTAAGTAAAACGATCTGAAAAGTCCCTACCATTCCCTTCTACAGCCAATCATTTGACATTAAATTCAAACTTTCCATGAACACACACTTTCCCAAAAGCTTCGAAACGTCAATGAGTTTCCTCTAATCTTTCAAGTTTGGTCAATTGGGTAAATTGATGACAATTTTGTTTGTATCGGGCAGGGTGAAGGAGGCAGGCACTATTAAGCGTGAGACGCAATAACAAAGTCAGGAACCAAACTTAATGATTATGATTTTCGTGTGCCTGAGATGTCAACCCTCTTCCTGAAACTTCGAAAATTCTAATGAGTACCCCCCTCAACTCCCCCCACTCCTACCATAGTCTCTTAGTTTTGACCTTCGCTATACATCCCGAGGGCACCCTTATTTGAGAAGGCGTAAACTGCCCGTCTTTAGCGTTCGTTCATGACGTTATTAAACAGTCATTAAAGCGGTGGTATGGTAGAGGGAAGAAAAAGGAGCGCATTAGTTTATTACAGAAAGCGGTAGCCGGTGAAGGACGGTGGAAGGGGCGGATATAATGTCCAACGTCTGGTGTGGTCCCTATTTTTTTATGTTCTCTCATCAAGTTTACGTCTAATCCCTTCCATCAGACGTTTCTTTATTTAAAAAGTTGGTATACGGTGTGAATAAAAAAAAAGGTGATTTACACCACCAGAAGCAACCTTCTGTACGTTGGTAAAAACACAATTTGCTACAGGTAGAAAACCAAGGCCCAATCCATCCCTTTAAACGCTTTAGACAGTCATTCAAAGACGAGTTGTCGGTGCCCTTCATGTTGAGGGTCATAACGAGAAGGTGATAACACACAAAGGGAACATCAAATGGCAAGCAAGATGAGGAAAAAGCTAATTCGTGGCTATACACATGGACAAAGCTAATTCGCGGTTTCTCGATCCCAAAATTGAGAAGAAATCGCTGATTCGCTGTGTATAGAGGCACATTTCCTGACTAAAATTGAGAAAAAGCGCTAAGTCATGACTAAAATTGAGAAAAATCGCAAATTCACAGCTATAGAATTTGAAACGCGCTAATTCACAGCTATAAACTTCGCCAAAATTCACGACAAGACCTTTAGCGCCTGTTTTCACTCTACATAAATACTTATGCCCGTTTTTTTTTTGTTTTTTTTTTTTTTTGAGGGCTCGGACGGTCTTCCGACTCCGAAGGTGCCAAAAGCCTCTCGGCCGTTTGGGGCTCCTCAAACCTATTCATCCTTTCCAGCAAACTCAGGAGACGGGTCCCATTCTCCTTTGAGAAGCTGGGGAAGGATATCCTATCGTCACCAAAAATGGTGTATCTGGTCGCCGCGTAGCCGTCCCACTCGCATACGACGTGCTCCGCGGTTTCCTCAGCCTCCCCACATCTTTCGCAGTCGGGCTCCCCTACTGCCCCCCTTGATTGACAGATGCCTGTTAAGGGCGAAATGTCCTGTAATACATCCCTACTATCCGTCTAAGCTTAACCCGTGTTAGTCCCAGCAACCATGCCGAAGCTTCCTGGTCTTCCTCATTGATTCCCAGTTTTGCTTGCCGGTACCCGGGTTCAGTCCGCCATCTCCTCAGAGCTTGGTCACTGGCCCAGGCCCTTATCTCCCTCAAGACCACCCTTCGGGCAATGCCCATCGATGGTTCAAGCCCTATTACCGGCTGGTCCGCACCACGCTTGGCCAGCTCGTCTGCTTTTTCATTTCCCTGCCATCCTCTATGACCGGGGAACCATCCCAACGTTAGAGAGTTCCCTTCGCCTTGGAGGTCCCGTATCCCCACTCTGCAACTCGCCACGGCCGCTGAGTCCACCACGGGTTTGGTGATCGCCCCCAGCGCCGCCCTGCTGTCAGAGTAGACACCGATTGCCCTACCTGTCAATTTCCGCTTTAGTAGCTCCCGATTACAAGCATCGATCGCTACTACCTCGGCCTGGAAAACTGTGGTGTGTCCCCCTAGCGGGATACTTATATCCACCCCCAGCTCCGGCACGAAAATTTCAGCTCCGGTCGGCCCTTCCTGACCCTTCTTGGAGCCGTCCGTGTAACACACTAGCTCCCCTTGCCGGGATTCACAACCCTCCTCTCTCACAATGACTCTCTGTATATTTTGGTCGAGAAGTCGTTCCTTTTAACCACGTAATCCGGCCTAAGTGCCGAGGACGAGGATACTCTATTTAGTTCCCCTTCCCAGTCCCATTGGCCCTGCCTGGCCCGCTTTAGGCCTTCCTGGCATCTCAACCTGTAGGCAACTTCAAGTGCCCCACCCCTGACTTCAATGTCCAGGGGCTTCAGGCCTAGTAATCTTTCCATGGCCCTCGTAGGGGTTGACCGGAATGGCCTCAAAATCGCCAGGCAAGCAAGCCTTTTTATTTTTGCGAGCCTATCCGCCCCCCTCCCTTCACTATCAACCTCCACCATGCTGCCGCCCCGTGCAGGATGCGCGGTCGGATGATTCCTGTGTATATCCACTTCAGGACCCGTGATTTCAGGCCCCAGGTCTTCCCCACGATTTGTCTACATTGGTGAAAGGCCACCACAGCTTTCTTGTAAACGCTGTCTACGTGTTCTTTCCACCTTAACTTCTCATCCAATATGACTCCCAAATACTTAACCTGTTTCGAGAGGGCGATGACCTCTCCCCGAAAGTGGATTGATTGCCATCCCTCCCTTTTTCTCTTGTGAGTGAACAACACCATATTCATCTTACTGGGGTTTATTGTGAGACCCCTAGGTCTACACCATGCTTCGACTACCCCCACCGCCTCCCTCATGAGGGGACACAGTGTGGATTAGTCTTTCCCCCTAACCACTATGGCCCCGTCATCCGCAAAAAATTGCACATAAAAGCCCATTTCCTCTAATTCCCTTATAAGACTATCTACCACAAGAATCCAGAGCAGAGGCGAGAGGTTGAGCCCTGGGGCACCCCCCTACTGGCTCGTTTTTCTACCCTATCGCCGCCCACCTTAGCGACCACCCACCTATGACTCAGCGACTAGTCTATCCATTGAATCAGCCTCGGCTCCACCCCAAAGTGCCCTAGAGTTGCCACAATACACTATTAAAAGCCCCTTCAATATCCAAAAATAGAGCCAACGCGTACTCTTTCTGGGCCACCGACCTCTCCACCCTCCCCAGTAAGTCGTGGAGGGCCGAGTCGGTCAACTTGCCCGCCGTGTACGCATGCTGGTTGTGGTGGATCACTCCCCCAGTAACCAATGATTCCCTCATGTATAGTTAAATTATCCTTTCCATCAGTCTCAAAAGTACACTGCTTACACTAATAGGCCTAAAATCCTCCGCTTTGGCATTCTTCCCGCCATCTTTAGGAATAAAAACAACTCTCACCCGTTTCCAGGCCGTGGGTACTTTCCTGGCTGCCAGGCGCCTCGTCTTATCCTTTCTTGAAGCCTCGTCCCGGCATGCTGGATGGTGCACTTCCGTCCAATCCTGCTGCCTTGTAGGGTCCCATGGAGCTGAGTGCCCAGTTGAATCGCTCCTTTGAGATCACCACGTCGCATCTATTGCACTCCTCTTCGTCCTCAGTTCCACCCCTAAGTGGTACGACCTCCTCGCTCCTGCACCCTGGAAAGTGAATATTTAGTAAGTGTGTCGCGATACCTAATCTATCAACCACCGAACCGCCGTCCGGAAGCATTAGTGATCCTACATTACCATTCGGTTCTGATCGTACAATACGAACGAGTCTCGCCGCATCTCCTGTCTGCTCAATTTCTTCGCAATAGGTCCTTCATGTATCTTTCTTGGCGCGGCGAATTCCAGTATTGTATGCTTTCCTAGCCGCGTGGTAGGCCTCCCAGTCCTCGTCGTTCCCTGTTGCCTTCGCGGTTTCCGCGGCCGCTCTGGTCGCCCTTTTGAGCAAGGCCCCACCAAGGGGATTTTTTGGGCTTCCTCCTTGGGCAGGCCACCTGAAACGCTTCTGTTAGTATTTCCCTTACCTCTTCGTCTATGGATAACCCCCCGGTCACCACCATTCTTCCTACCTCCCGCTCGAACCTTTCCCAGTCGGTATGTCTGGGGTTTCGTCCGGGTTCCGCTTTGTCTCCTTCGGCTCCTACTGTGAACATAATAGGTCGGTGGTCCGACGTTATCACCCCCACTTGCACCCTCCAGTTACTAATTAGCCTACCCATACTCCACAGGCTCAGGGTCACGTCAATGACCTCTTGCCTGTTCCTAACTACAAAGGTGGCTTCATCCCCCCTATTTTCCACAAAAAGACCTATTCTTACCAAATCCTCCATTAACTGCTCCCCCGGTCGGTTTACGTTCGACGACCTCCACGCTAGGTGGTGGGCATTCGCGTCGGCTCCGACAACTAGCAGCTTCCCTGTTGTCCGGCAGTGGGAGCAGAGATTCTCAAGCTCCGCTGATACGCTATCCTCCTCCATCGCTCTGTACCACGACGACCTCCTTGACCTCTTGATTTCGCAGGGTTGCCCTGAAACTGACCGCAATGAGATCCCTGGTTCCGAAGGGGCGTAACTGTATCGGGTTAAAATTCGCCAACACAGCCACACATGCTCTCGGAGCCAGGTCTCCCTCAGTAAAAAAAAATCTTACAATCCTTATTTCTAAGATAACACACCCCGTTCCCAGAGACATACGGCTCCTGGAACAGGCCCACCTCAAAACTTACCCTACTCATCAGGACCGCTACATCCGCAGCCGCGGTCCTACTGTGCTGCAAGTTTGCCTGGACGCACCTCACTTCGGCGAGCCCAGAAACAGGTCCTCCTCCAATTCATGGACGGTGAGGATTCCCCCCCCCACCCGTTGCTGTGTCGCTATCTGCCCCTCCGCTCCCTCAGCTGGCCTTGGAGTTCCTACTTGGTCCACTTCCATATCTGACCCCTCGCTGTCCATTTCACCCATCCACCTGTTAGGCAGAACTCTAAACCTGACTTTAAAGAGTTCAATACCCACCATGGGCTCCTTCTTAATTTCCTCAGCGTCCTTCTTAGGTACCTCGAAGGTGATTTGCACCCTCTCACCCGTGGGGTCTTGCTCAAAACCCACCGTCTTCCACTCCTCGAATGAAAATCCCCTCTTCCAGTTGGTGAGCTCCATATGGGGGATCACGGTCTCCTTGGACATCACTAAGCCCGATACCATCGCCCTTATTCGGCTAGGAATCGGTAGGTCCGGTAGCCTACAAATCACCAAATTCCGGGTGTGCTCGTTGTTCCAGCTCACCCCGTCGATTTTGAAAACGGGATTGGAAGCTGGTTAGGAGTTTCCCCTTCTCTCTCTCCTCCATTGCCTTCCTGGCTTTCGCCGCCCTTCTCATATTTCTCCTCGACTCTCTTCCTTGTCGGTGGCGACGTGGCTCTTCGAATGGACCCTCACTATCCGAGGTCTCTCCCACCGGCCTAACTCTGCCTAACATTGGCCGGGTCGCTAAAGCGGTCCCTGCCATTGAGCTGGTGCTCGGTATACTGCGGAAATCATTCCCCTCATTAGTTTTACCTAAATTTGGGCGGGTCGCTGAAACGATCCCTGCCCCCGCCTTGGCGCTCGGGGTTCTGCTCAAGGACGGGTTTTCGTCCCCCGAGTCTGGAGGCCCGAGGTTTGGAGGCCGAAACCTCTAAACTTCCGCTATCACGGGGCTTATCCTCCATGCCCCCCCCCCAGCCCACTCACGCTCGCCAAACTTTCACCTCACTTTCCCTCAAAGTTCCGACGGTCCCGCACAAAAAACAAATGAGAGCACGCAGTCCGCGTCCGAAACTTCCCACGGCGTACCTCTAATGACCTCAAAACTATTTTAAAAAACCGAAAAAAGTATTTTTCTAGAGAGTCGCTATCTCTGGTGTTGCAACCTTGTCAAGCGTAACCTCCCGGGTCCTACTTAGGCCCGCATTTATGAACGTTACTTGAAGCTTCCTCGAGTCAAGGAACCGTTGAGAACAGTTTTGATGACAGTAAAAACATCTGTTTTAATGAATTTCAAGGGTTCCTTAACGTCAAGGATCGTTCATAAATACGGACATTAATGTTAATGTTTAGTGAGAAAGAATGGAGAGCTCGCTAATCAAATTAGTATGAATCACCGTGGAAGCAGTGGCAGGCCCGGCTGAGGGTTGACGTTTGCTCCGGAGAAAGACGTAGAATCGAGTCTTAGGCCCGTATTTATGAATGTTCCTTGAAGCTTCCTTGAGTCAAGGCGTCCTTGAGAAGCCTTCTTTGACAAGTTTTCGAATTCATGAAACTTCCTCGAGTTGAAAGCTACCTTGAATTCAAGGAAGCCTAGGTAAAAATCGTTCCTTGAACCAAGGTAGCTTGTGATCTGCCTTGAGGCTTCCTTCACTTCCATTCCTTCCGTTCATTGGAAGCCTTTTCGAGCGGCGTGACAACGAGCGTACATCCCCAAGGCTCAAATTGAATGTGACATCGCCCACTGCAGGCTTAGCTGCAGTGAATTCAATTTAAGCCTTTTTGGATGCACGCGCATTGTATAGTGCCGCTCGAAAACGCTTCCAGTTGACGACCGGCTCTATCTGTTACCTCAATTTGGTCTCGCATTTCGGTGTGGAAATAATAAAAAATAAAAAACTATGGAAGGAAATGATGACTTCGTCGAATATTTGCTTCACAAAGTAAATTATTCTTAGGGTGCACGGCAGTGATTGGCGGTCGATTGGCTCTCTTGGGCTGGAATACTCTCAGAAGGTCCGGCAAAACAACGACACGAACCGTCGTAAGAGGGATGAAGAAAATGAGGAAGAGAGCGGATTGCTTCAACGGGCCCTGCCTCACACTCACTTTCCGTCGGGACAAGTACCCCGTCATCTCGAAGAACGAAAATAGCCTCGGCCACGGCTGCTGTATCATTGTCGACAGCTCCCTGGATTTCGCTGGTAACACATTCGAGCAGGAAGACGGCACGGAGATGGTGGGACCCTCCCTCTTTTGCCGGGCACCTTTCAGTGAAATTATTTCTGTCATAAAATGAGTTTAAACGACATTCATATTCAAATCAGATGATTTATTTCACTACTGTAATGGCGCACTAAATGAAACGGCACTTTTCATAGGTTGAATCGGCGTCTAGGGAAAACTCGGTATAAAGTCGTTCCTGTTTAGTGCCTTGAAGGCGACCTTGGTAAAGGAAGCCTTGAGCCAAGTGAAGGCAGGTTTATAAATACGAAAAATGGTCAAGGCGCCCTTCTCAGCAAAGGGCGCCTTTCTCGAGGACGCCTTGACTTCAAGTCGAGGGACTGTTGAAGGAACTTTCATAAATACGGGCCTTAGTTCTTAATTTGCGAGCACAGAGACTTTACAGTAATTTTTTTTTATTATTATTTTTTTTATCTTTTTATTTATTTGGCCAACAAACAAGGTCATATGGAAAACCAAGTCATTAAACTTTGTATTATTTTTTTGTATGTTAAAAAAATGAAGCGGTTCGTGGGTTAGGATTTTTGCTCCTAAATTTGTGACTCGGCGTCCTGGAGGGCCAGAAAAACACAGATTTAACAAACCTACTTTGAATTACCTCGAGATCGTTCAGGTACCGGGGAGCCCAAATTCCACTACAATACCCCAAAATCGAACGCACGAGGCTATCGAAAAGCTGTTTTTTCCTTGACCATGATTCGATTCTTCCTTTGTTCATTACACTCCTAAGACCAGCTGAAGCCGACGCGGCTTTGGAAATCAAGTCTTTAGCCGCCATGCAAAAAATCCCCGTGCTCGAGAATACCACCCCCATAAGTATACCTATATGACTTGCAGACCTCCATCTCCCTCCCATGGTAAAATAATTTATCCTTTGCACTCTTGCTTACTCCGCTTTTGAAAACAACCATTTTCGTTTTCTCTACGTTAATTTCCAAGCTTTTACTCCTACAGTACTCGTACAAAACATTAAGCTTGCGCTGCGCAAAACAAAGCAAAAAAAAAAAAAAAAATTCTTGCGGGACTACCGCGCGGGAAGTCCCGTACCGCGACCGCGCGCACCGCTACGAAATCAATTTTATCGTTTTTTTTCGTTGACAACCCCAATTTCGCAAGCTTATTATTTGCGCTTCGGCAAATCCAAATTTGCGGGGTCGGCTTCTTCAATTATCCAATTCGCACGCTTGCGTTTCTATAAAGAATCAATTCTGAGGGTTTCGCGCAGTCACTCAAAAACATATTTGCGGCCTTGGCTCAACAGAAAACTAATTTCGCGGGTACCAGGCTCTCGGTAAAATTTAAAATTCGTGGATTTGGCTGGTTCAAAAATCAATTTTGTGGTTTCGGTGGGTACCGATAGATGTACTTTCATGTTTTTGCTCTTTAATAGACCAATATCGTGGATTTGGCATCACAATCAAATTTTTCTAGCGTATTGTTGGTGGTGTTGGAGCCGTGGTGTTGGGAGCGCGATCGGAGCTGTGATCTGTAGTGGGATTCAATCTATTCCAACCATGTCTAAATGGCCAAGGTGGGGCGCTTTCAATTTTTTGGTAAAAAGGTGAATTCATGGAGACTTATTTGATAAAATTTCCCATTGGGGCGGAGGACTAAACGTCACCTTCCATCAGCCAGCCCCCTCCGCTCGGGAGACTCCAGATTCTCCAGAACGTTCTTACCCCGTGGTAAACACCCAACTACACTCATCTTTGCCACCAAGACGTCATCTTCTTCACGCCCCCCCCCTCCTTTATCATTTATACACCCATTCCACTTACTAATTAAAGTTTACGGCACTCAGTGAACTTTATTTTCTCTTTCTCACTCACTCACTTTCATCATTTCACCTCTGCACTCACCGAGGTTCTTTAGAGTTAATTAAATGACCCCGGAAACTAGCGTTTTTGGTTGTCGTTTTACATCTCTTGACAAGGACTAAAAGGTTGTAAAAAAAAAAGGAAAGAAAAGCGGAGTGAGAAACAGGGCACGACAATAATAAAAAAAAAGTCTTTTTGAATCCCCATACCCTCAGCCAATGGTTGAACTATCTTCAATTCTTTTCTCAGTAACTCTGCACGTCAGTCGGATGAAGAGGAAGTTAGAGGGAAGGTTATAAAACCAAGCGACTTCCATCCTGCGTATAACGTCTTTATGTTGCAGACATATTCGTATCTTTATCCCCAGGCGGAAGATCGTAACTTAATCTTCCCTCGAGCTCTTGTCACCCCTCAACCACTACCACACATTCTTCGAGCGATGACTTTATTTGTTTACTGCTAAAATGTTGTGGTGAATTGTTTTAAATAATTTGTATTAAGCAAAACAATCATAGGAAATTAAACTTTTTAAACGTTTTAAAAGTCAAAGATTTTAACTCTTTAGTTATTTCCTTACTCGAAGAGGCATAACTCTAAACATCCGGCTTTAACTAATTCTCTTTAAACCCTGACCCCGCTGCACATCCATTCGCCCCTCCTCCCCCGTCTCACCTCAGACGGTTTTGCCCTTTGGCTTTGCTTCAAACATTAGAGAAACTGTCTCAACTTATTCCTCGATTTAGCGAGCGCTTACGAGTCAAGAACCGTAGGATATGCCTAATGCCCTTGGTACAGTTAAATGGTGAAGGGGGCCGCGGTTGGGCAGATATTCTCTTGATACTGTGAACGGGATATGGTGAGAGAGGTGGGGGTGGGGTTTCTGGGCTTCTTTCCCAGCGAATAATCATCTGCGTTTTAAAGACCAGCAAGGAGAATGAAGGTGATTGGTGGTGTTAGTGTAGTGTGGGGGGGGGGGGTTACAGCTTGCTGAAGAGAGGAATCCGGCTTAAAACTTTTCAAGGAGTGGCACTGATGGTGATGGGGGGGGGAAGGGACACTTTTTTCTTCATACAAAACGCTGGGTTTCTCACTTTACTATAGCAGAACGGAAATGGGTCACATTCACTTCTGGCTCAACCCCCGCGTCATCCGCCACCCACATCGGGCCGCCGCGCCGTGCCGCCCCCGTGCACATAGCAACGTTTCATTCCACCACACTACCCTCTATCTTGTAAATTAGGTTTAATTTCCTTCTCAGATGGGAATAAGAGAAAACATGATAGAGCTTGGATTGTGTTGTTGCCGGGGGGTGGTGGGTGAGGGGGTTACTTTAACCGAGCAACACTGTTTCTCTTTAGCCTTCATTAAATTGCCATTGTAGTGGTCATGAGGGGGTAGAGGGGGTGTCTTTGTATTTTTTTTGAACGATGCTTTCATTAAATTCGGATTAGGGATAACTCCACAGAGCTTTTTAATTTAATATTGCAAAAGTTGTTTTTAATTGGGTTTTACAGTGGAGAATGGTCTTACTCTGGAAAGCCACCTTCTTTCTTTTTTTTAAAAAAGTTTATCTCACTTTTTATACTTTTGTATTTTGAGTGATCTTATCAAATAGCCCTGAAGTTGCAATTTTCTTTTGAAAATCTTATTTTGTTGGGGGGGGGGGGAAGTGTAAGAAGCGTCCCAAACGGTGAAAAAGAGTGGGCAGGGAAGAAAAGCCCCCCGGACAGTCGAGTCTAACATAAAGAGGATTACGTTATGTCAACCTGAAGTCCAATCCCCCCCTCCGCCATCCCATATCAATTTACTCATTCCGTCTCAGCAGCCACCCCTCAGCGACGCTATAACTTTCAAGGAGGATCCCTCACCCCCTCCACCTACTTCACCCCTACCGACCACCCCACACCAATAAACTCGTAAGAAAACGTGATGTTGTCAGCGAAGCAATTGATTGTTAAGCCTTTCAAACTTGCCTTTTGCTTGATGTTGCGGCCAAAGGATTGGAAAAGTCCCGACTTCTATGTGATTGTAGGTGGGGGGACTCGAAGAGGTGGAAAGGGACTTAATAACGGCTAAGTGCATTCGACCATTACGTTGATCCATGAGTTATTGGTCTGTGAGGCGGAGGGGGTTGGTTGGAATGATATTGAAATGGAGGGGGGGGGGTATTGCGGTCGGAGACACTGCCCCCATCATCAAGATGTTGTAGAGTGGACTATACTTTTTTTTTTCTTCGATAAAAAATCTTCCACAAGGACTTTTCTTGTATTGGATCACAGAAAATGAATGTTTTTCCATTCATTTTAATGAATTGATTTAAAATGACAAACGTCCAGCTTAACGCTACAATTACAGCCATTGGTTTGATTTGGCTCGCACGAACGAGCTCTGGGACAACTCTCGTTAGGCAGTTGACCCAACTCATTGGTTTTCCTTTTACTTCCATATATCTGGTGGACAAACAGAAGTCTATACAGTGGAAGTATTGTTACCCTCGCTGATCTCGTTTTTAAACGACAGTCGAAGAAGAGGCAGTGAAGGGGGGGGAGAGTGCGGTAATTAGTGACTGTGGATCGCTCGACGCAAGGGCTGTGTAAGAGGGGGAGAAAACTCCCTCTGTCTCACTCTTGATTGCCCTCCCTCAATGAATTATGCATCGGACTAATGGAGCCCGGTCCTCCCCAAGTTAAATGCCTAAACCTTCCTCCTCCACAACACCCCCTTCTTCATCATTCTTACGGTTCCCTACAAGCCCCCCCCCCCGCCAACATACACCGTTACCCACCCCCTTTTCCACTCACGCTCCTTTAACCATACCTCTTTTGCAACGTTATAGGGGTAACGGGGGTTGGAGATTGATTGTAGCGCCAAACGAAGTGCTCTTGTTTAACTTTTCATTCGACGATCTCAGCATTTGAAAACGCTTCAAACTAAAATCCGACTTCCCCCCTGCACCCTTCACCATCCATTCCCACAAAACCGAGTAAACTGGAAACCCAAAAGCTACTTTTCATTGTAGCTTAGAAGAAAACGAGTCGTCTATAAAATTGATCGTTAGAAGGGATGACGGGACGGTGGGGAAAGAGGGAGAGGGATTAAATGAAGAGGAATTAATTCGTAACCTCGTTGGGAACTAAGCAAAAAAAAGTAATCATCGATGAATCCGCAAAACTCAATTTAAATAAAATGAATGATTTTGTACTATTGTTGCTTTGACTTAAAATTCATGGAGAGATTCATGCAACATGTGATCCCTCCCACCCTCCTCGCAATTACATTAGGCAAACGCGTTGTTCCTAAGAAAATAGCTCATAAACTTCCATGCCAGCAGTTCACCGCCTCATGACATGCGGAAGAAGCTCTCTGAGCTGAGAATCCGAGGCACTAAATTGACAGTTATTAAGACGAGTTTTTATGATTTCAAGGGATTGATAGGGAGCAAGAGTCCTAGCTTCGCCACGCTACCCCTCCCCCCTCCTCACTCATCCACTGAAAAGCGAATTTTGCGGGCTTTAGTTACGCTGAATGATGTAAAACTTATCTCTTTACCACAACATGACCACTGGAGTGCCACAATTCTACGAGAATTTCCAGTCGTCACGCGACCGTCCGCTGGCACTCAAAGCTCCTCGTCATTCAACCCATAACACTTTATCGAAACAAGTGGCAACCCGGTTACTTCTAAATCTCGTCTTGCTACTGATAATTACAACAAAGTCCGACAATATTTCAACCAGTTGATTTCCGAAGGAATTTGCCGCCCTCCGAGGAGTCCTTGGTCCAGTCCATTGCGATCGAGTTACGACCTTGTGGCGATCACCGACGCTTGAACTCCAAAACTCTCGCAGATCGTTATTCGGTCCCAAAAATCCTCGATTTTCAGAACAATCTACGCTGAACAAAAGTATTTTCAAAATCAGACCTTAATCGCGCCCAATGTCAAATCGCTATCGCAGATGTCGACATCCCGAAAACAGCTATTATCACACCATTCAGCTTATTCGAGTTCCTCAGGATAAGCTTCGGCCTCCGAAATGCGGAGCAGACCTTTCAGCGTTTCATTGACTCGATATTCTCGTAGCCTCGCCCACCAAGAACACCAATAAAACGCATCTCCCCGAAGTTTTTCGTCGACTCAACACCCACAGTTTGACCATTTACCACTCGAAATGTGTTTTCGCCGTTCCCGACGTCGATTTCCTTGGCAACCACGTCACAAGTTCAGGTATAACGACAATGACCACTAAAGTTGACGTCATCAAGACATTTCCGAAACCAAAAACAGTAAAAGAATTCCGCTGTTTCCTAGGAATGTTTAACTTTGATTGAAGATGCCTTCCAAAAGCTGCACAACTTCAATCTTCCTTGGAAAAAATGGTCTCTGAACAAGACTCGACTCGTTCCACCCTTTCTCCAAAAACGTCACTCGTTTGAACTTCGGAAGCTGAAGAATCTTTCGAAAATTGAAAAACAGCTACCAGACTCACGGCTCTACTTCTTCATCCTTCATTAGACACCGAAATTTCCCTCGCTTCTGATGCATCCGACAACTGCATCGGCGCCGTTTTACAAAAGAAGTCAGACGACCAATGGGAACCCCTTCGTTTTTTTTTTTTTCTCAGCTCTGATCTCCACACAAAAACGTTATTCTGCTTTCGACTGTGAATTACACGCTGTCTATTTAGCTGTGAAGAATTTTCGCCCATTTCTCGAAGGCCGCCAATTCTCGATTTTGACAGACCACAAACCGTATTGATACATGGTTTCTCTCAAAAAGTCGACACGGCCCCTCCCCGACGCATTCGACACCTGAATTTCATCAGTCAGTTCGCAACAGACATTCGTCACGTCACTGGCTCAAACAACCCAGTTGCCGACGCTCTAACCCCGAATAGAACCCATCAACTACCCCAATGGTTTGAATATTGAGCATTTTAAAGACTCAGGAATTCGCGAGTTAGCCGACAACCCCTCTTTAAAAATTCGTTCCATACCTTTACCGTTCACTTCTCTATTTATTTTGTGTGAGCATTCAACCTCCCAGCAACTTGTCCCCAACTCTTCTTGCAAGACCTCGCAAGACTCTTGCAGAACAGTTTCAGTCTTGCACAAGACTCGTCGTGCCGTTAGTAAGGTCTTGTAGAAAGTCTTGGTCTTGCATTTCAAGTCTTGGCCTTGCAGCCGTTAGAGAGTCTTGGTCTTGCTGCAAGAGTCTCGCGAGACCGCAAGATCAAAGTCCATTTTTGAACGAAACCGGTCCCGACTGCGCCATTAACTTCGAGTTTGAACTCGAATTTATTTGGAAATTCAAAATTGAATGAGTTTTCAAGTTCAGGTCCTAATTTTAGTGATCGTGGGTCCTAATGTGAGCGCACCAACAAGTTTCCTACCTGAAAATACGCGTAGTTGACAGTTTCGGGTCCTTATTCTCGGCGAAAATGCAAGTTAGAATTCGTTATTTTGTGTCCTCTCACCACGGGCTAGACCGGCCTCGACCAGGCTGACGAAACCTATGCCCCTGACAAAATTGCAACATATTGTAGGAAGTTATCAGCAAAATTGGACGTTTCCGGCCACACTTTTCGCTAAATTGCAAGTTCCAGGTCATCATTTTTAGGTCCCCTGACCCTGACGAATTGCACTGTAAACATCAAAATTTAGAGGCGCACATTTTTTTAAGAGCCTATATTCGAGTCTTAATTTGAGCACAATTTCAAGTTTCCTGGCTGAAAATAGGAGAAATAAAAAGTTCGCAGGTCTCTGGGTGTTAATTTAAGCGAAATTGCTTAAGGGTCTTATGTAAGTGCCAAATTTCAAGGTTTGGGGTAATTTTGAGGTGGCTTCTACGACCAAAATGTCTGCGGCAATGCAGCTTTCGGTTGTTAATTTCTGTGAAAATACAAATTTCGGTGCTTAATTTAAATGAAATATAAAGTTCTGCTCCTTAATGTTTGCGAAATTGCAAGTTCCCGAACCTGTTTTTGAAAGGGACACTTTTTACGGGGTCGAACAGGTCCCAATAAAATTCAAAGCTTGATGAAAAACAGCCAAAAATTTTATTATTTGAAGCTATAAATGTAAGTGAATTCCTGGCTGATGAATATCTGTCTAATAGACATTTTTGAGTCTTAATTTCAGTTAATTTGCCAGTTTAGGGCAGGGATGTCCGTTTACGTGTAAACAATGATTGTTTACAATTTACGCGTAAACAATGGTTGCGTTGCAAAACTCGGGGCTGGTGTTTAAGCGCTTAAGTGTAGAATTAAGCATATTAATATTTTATTTTTATGGTTACGGCTTATTGCAATAAGCCACAGAATAAAAATAAAAAATTAATGAAGGAAAGGTAGTTACTAACCTTCTGGCTTTGATAACGGAGAGGTGAAAACTCACAAATCACCGTTGCGAAACTCCAGTAAGCACTTAATTCTACTTTCAGCGTTTAAACACGAGCTCCGAGTTTTGCAACGCAACCAATATCAACAATTCATAAGAAGGTAAGTTTAGGTTATGTCAAGTGCATATACGCGGTTGTCGGCTGTTGTCAGTAATGATGGCGTCTGTTATAATTTGTTGATAGCCTTTCCTTACATTTCTTTTACTTTTCATGCACCAAAGGACTGTTAAGAGGGAGCTATATATGTATAGTTAAACAGGTGATTCCTCGTCCGTAATGCATCAGCCAGTAGTGCACCAGTGGTGATGATGAGAGGAAAAATTTGGATTTTTAGGTTTTACAGCGTTAATTAGCGGCAAATATTGAGACCAAGCGCTCATTTGCCTCAAATTAGAAAAAATAGGTACACGAATTTGAGATTATCTGAAGACAACTTCGCCGACAAAACAGAGAAAATACGCTAACCCCAAGTTTTTACAGGCCTTTAAAAGGGGAAAAAATTTAAAAGGCGTTCTAATGTGCTTGTTTTGGAGCAAGTACGCGGAGAATAGCCCAAAAATTCCTTGCTGAAATAGCGAAAAAGCGCTAACTTATAGAATGCAACAAATTAAATCACTAATTCGTGGCTAAAAATGGAAACAACCACTATTATGCGGCGATAAATGACAAAAAGAGCTAATTCACCGCTATAAAGATGAGAAAAAGCGGCAGTCCATCACACAGCATGGCTCGACTAATATTTTTTTTAAACGCCAATTCGTGAAAAATCGCTAATTCACTTGAATAAAAGTGAAAAAACCAATGATTCGCAGCTAAAATTGAGAAAACCGCCTAATTCGCGACGAAAACTGAGAAAATCTGCTAAAGTCCCGCCTAAAATTAAAGCAAACCCACTCATTCGAGACTAAAATGGAGAAAAACGCCAATTCACGGATCAATTTGAGCAAATCAGCAAATTCACGGCTAAAATTTAGAAAACGCGGTAATTCGTGACTGAAATTGAGAAATAATTCTCGACTAAAATTGAGAAAAAGCGCTTACATCGCGGCTAAAATTAATAAAACCGCTAATTCACGGACACGTGTCATCAAAAACCCGGTTATTCACGGCTAAAACTGAAATAAACCGCTAATTCCCGCCTAAAATTGATGTGGAACGCTCATTTTCAGCTAAAATAAAGACAATTAAATCTTAAATTCAAGGATAATTTTGGTGAAAAGCGCTTATCTGCAGGTAAAGCGAAGAACGACGGTAATTCGCGGATCGGTAGGAGAAAAAGCGCTAATTTACAGCCAAGATTGAGGACACAATAAATTGTGGTTAGATCTTTATTGTGTTTGAAGCTTGTCTCTGGAGTTTTGCTGTGGTTTTGAGCTTTGCTGTGGTTTGGAGCTCCGCTGTGATTGGAGCCTTACTGTGGTTTAGTGCTTTACTGTGGTGTGGAGCTTAATTGTGGTTACATCTTGGCTCTGGAGTTTTACTGTGGTTTGGAGCTTTACTGTGGTGTGGAGCTTAATTGTGGTCACATCTTGGCTCTGGAGTTTTACTGTGGTTAGAGCTTTATTGTGGTTGAAGCTTGTCTCTGGAATTTTGCTGTGGTTTGGTGTTTTGCTGTGGTTTGGAGCTCCGCTGTGATTGGAGCCTTACTGTGGTTTGGTGCTTTACTGTGGTTGGAGCTTTATTGTGGTTATAGAGTTTGCCTATGGAGTTTTACTGTGGTGTGTAGCTTTATTGTGGTTACAGCTTGGCTCTGGAGTTTTACTGTGGTTTGGAGCTTTACTGTGGTGTGGAGCTTTATTGTGGCTACATCTTGGCTCTGGAGTTTTACTGTGATTTGGAGCTTTACTGTGGTGTGGAGCTTTTATGTGGTTACAGCTTGGCTCTGGAGTTTTACTGTGGTTTGGGGCATTGCTGTGGTTGGAGCTTTATTGTGGTTATATCTTTCGTGATTGATACCTTGCTGTGGTTTGAAACTCAGATCGAGGATTTTTTTCACGGACTTAAGGGCAGTAGTACATTGTATGGAACGGGAGGGGCGATCGCCCCATTCGCTCCCTCCTTGTATCCGCCGGTGGGCATAACATTATAAAATTTGATTCCCCAATAATTTAAACTCAATTTTGCTCAGCCGCCGACGCGACGGTTCAATCTAATATCACATCTGGGGCCTTATTCCGAGTTGTCGGGAAAAACTCACGTGAGGTGGTTGCTATGGCGAGATAATACTATTTTTGATGAAGCGTCCTTGGATACCGCTTGCGGGATTATTTCCCGACAACTCTAACTAGGGCCCCAGTTGTTTGTAGTTTAGAATGAATGTCGTTTCCATGAACAAATAAATCACAATTTTCATGGACGTTACAAAGAGAAACATGAATTTAGTAAACATGTATCGCAGTCATTATATTCAGAACCTTAAAGGCCCGTTCACAAGCTCTATGTCTGTGTTGTGTGGTGTCTATGCAACCCATAAAAATGCTTCATTTTTCGAGGGATTGAATTTGTTTGGCTGCACAGACTCCACAGAACGTAAACATAGAGCTTGTGAACGGGCCTTAAACAACTGACGACACCCTTCCAGGTAACCCACACCACCCAATACCCTGTCCGCCTCTCTCTGCACACCAAAGACTCTGTCTAGATGAGCCGAGTGATTCGTGAGTGGAGTAGTCCGAAGAAAAAATCCCTGAGAACGCCCGCGGACAATGTCTTCGTGAGAACTCACAACAAAAACAGAATTCCTGATTTGGACAATTCAAAACAGTGGCTCTCCGACGACAATTTACTGTCGAGCACAATCCCAAAGAACTTGACGCTAACAGTGGACTGCTCGGCGGGAAATTTCTTAAGGGTAAACGATTTAACACCTGTTTTATCTTCATTTATTGCAAGCCTATTAGCACGCAGCCAATCGACGGCACATTTTGTTCTTCCCCGGCCTTCACAGTATCAAGCCATCGGGAACCCTCCACGACCAATGTAGAGTCATCGGTAAAAAAAAATACAGAACGCTGTGGAAGCGTAAGGGGCAAATCATTGAAAAAAACAAAAACAAAATCGGCCCCAATACTGAGCCCTGGGGAACTCCGAGAGCATTGGATAACGGAGCAGATAAACCATGGCAGGCCCTTCACAACTTGACTTCGTTCTGATAGAAAAGAAGCTAGCAGTTTCACTGCTGAAGGTGAAAGTCCTTATTTTTTTATTTCATTTCTCGATCAACAACTCGTGGGAAACACAATCGAAAACCGTTCTCAAGTCTAAAAACTGGGCTAGAAGATAATTTCCATCTTCAAATGCGGAATATATTCGGGGCGGAACATATTTCGGGATTTTCGTCTGAATATATCGACAATATTGGCATTTACAGGGCTTTCAACTATAGAAATACTAAATTGGTGTGCATTTGCCTATGAATATTCATTTCAATCCTCATTGCACCGGGACTCCGCCACATGCTAATGTACCGTGATGGTAGCTTTCCCCAGAACGTGAAAAGTGTTTTGCTCATACCCGCAACATTTCATATAGTGCTGATACCTGTAGCTTTCCCTATAATGACTGAGATAATGTTTATTTTGCATTCCCGTACAATTTCACATGTAATGCTTTCCCCAGAACGGAAACAATTTATGGTAGCTAGACAAAAAAGATGTATAAGAGAACGAGATGGTATAAATATTCTGGGGGCAGCAATCAAAACATTGGACAGTAAAGATGTATGAGAGATCGGCGGTGGCATCAATAATCTGCGGGTAGCAAAAAAAAACATTAGATAAGCATTGTCGGATATGGATCGTCAGTTGTATCAATGTCCAGGGGGCGCGGTGGTAAAACAAAAATCAATATTCTGTATGCAGCAAAACAAATATCAATATTCTGAGACAGCAAAATAAATGTCAATGTTCTGCGTGCAGAAATGTAGCGCAACGTCGGGTTTCTGGGAGCAGCAAAGTGAATGTTAAGATTCTGGGGTCTTCAAAACAAACGTCAATATTCTGGGGGCAGCATAATTTGAATATCAATTTTCTGGGACCGTCAAAATGAACGCAAATGTTCTGGGGCTACGAAACAAATGTCAATAATCTTTTTACAGCAAAACAAATATCGATACTCTAGGAGTAGCAAAGTGAATGTCAACATTCTTGGGGAAGAAAAACAAACGTCAATATTCTGGAGGCAGCAAAATAAATGTCAATATTACAGGGTCAGCAAATTTGATTGTCAATATTCTTGGGGGCAGCAAGGATACAGGAACAGTGCGCCATTCCGAAGGTTTATGCTCTGATTTGAAGCGGTTTCTTGGTTCCTACTCCACCGGACCCGTCAAACAGAATTTTTTTGTCGATCAAAACCAGCGAAATTGTTGTTTTTTTTTTTTCGGCCAGCCAATCCGGTGATATTGTTTTTTTTAATGGGTCAACCCTGCGAAAAATTGTTCTTGGAAGGATTCAGACCCGTGAAATGGCTCTTACAAATGAGCCCATACCCTGGAAATTTTGATTTTGAGGGTAAGAAACCAGTGAAGTTGGCTTTTTAGAAATCCAAACCTACGAAATTGGTTTCTGATATTCGGATCCGCAGGTTTTTGAAAGAGAGGCAAACTGAAGGCTGGAGGTGAGTTGCATTTTGAAGAAACCAAAGGTGAAATTCGTTCTTGAATCAGCAAATACGGCGAAATTGCTGGGATTTGTGAATGTCGGACACACGGGATTGGTCGTTTAGAGTGTGAAAATCCGTTAATTTCAGGAAAATTGACCATTTTGACTAAAACGATCACACCGCACACCCTAGGAAACCACATGACCTGTTGATGGCAACCCATATCAATCATTAGTTTTTCACATCACTCAGATTTAAATTGCATTCGAGTGTTAATTCGCAGTCTCCTGCCATGATCACACCCTCAAAATGCAAATTTCGACTGTTTATGGAAAATTTATTTTAAGGTTCGAAATTTTTTGGGGGGCGCGGCGTTTCGCTGCCCTTTTGGGTTTCACCAGAGGCCTCAGTGGTTTCTTTTAACGACAACACCTGTCGACTCGTGATTACATCAACGAAATTTTGAGAAGACGCAAACCCTCTTATCGTTGTGGTGGAGGCCTCTTGAAAACGTGGCGTTGGGTGTAATTTTCGAACGTTGTAAACGCTATCAGCGTTGGGCCGAATAAAGGTTACGACGAACACTTTATCCGGGAGGACAAATTCTCGAGGGGCACTCTTCAGTGGAAAATAGTAAGAGCTGGAAAACTGATAAGACTCTTGAGGGCCATCGTCTCTCGCACTGAAGGGGGTCATGTAGATCTAAACGAGAATCTCCGAGAGGCCTTAACTACTCAGGACTTTCCATTTTAAATGTTAGGGAAGGTTATTACTCGAACCTCGTTACCCCTTTCATGTTTTTACGTGCATATTCGCTGCTATTGGTTGACAAACTGAGAGAAATTCGAAAGAAAAAAGTGTCAATTTTTCTCTCTTTCTCTTCTCTCTCTCATTCCCATCGTGAACAAAGTTTAGAACTCAAGATAAAGTGCACGTTAGAGAAGGGTGGCTTAAAGACGACGACGGGTTTCACAAAGGAATTTCACTATAAACCAACCGTCTCAACTCGTATAGCTCGACCTTCTCACTCCCCACCACCAGCAATTTTCACTATCCCCCATCACCGTCTACAAATCCCTCCTTTTCTCTATGAATACATTTATCGCGAAATCTGCAGACCAATTGTAAGGCTAATGACTTTGCAACTAGCTGTTACCTCCCTTCAGGACCACCATCCACCCTACATTCACGCTTTTCACACCCAAACCCACCCCCTTTTGGATGCCTTGAGTCTCGAATGCCTTCGAACGCTTCAACCACCACCCTTCCAAACTCTCAACTACTTGCGTTCTCCTCTATATAGGGTCTAAATTCTGCCCCAGTTCAATTCACACCGTCATTCCAGTTCTCACCCTCTCTTTGAATACAATATTGATGAATTCACCCATTACTCTCTTTTGAAGCGTTTAATTTCCATTGAGGGAGATAAAAAAAAAAAAATTGAAGTATTTCTGAAAAAGTGCAACTGTCGGTGTAGAGGAAAATTTATGTCTAGCACGAAAAGGGCGATATACATAAAAAAAAAACTTCTCTGTGTAAAGAAAGACTTTTAAAAAAATATTTAAACTTCCCTCTCCTTGAAATTGTTCATCCTTCCTGGTTTATTTGTCGGGCCGCCCCCTTGAAATTTATGGGTTCCTTATAAAGGTATCAACAATTTTCCTTTAGAATATCAGCTCGGTAAGAACACGATCCTCCCCGACCACGCGTCCATAGCACACTTATAAAAAACGGAAATTAAATCTTTTCCCATCAGGTCGTGGGCTGAAAAAAAAAAAAAAAAAAATGAAGTGCTGGGAAATTGGAAAATAAAACGACTGCTAGATATGCGATAACATTTTCAGCAAGTAGACTGCGCTATCTGGAGGTCACGAAACTTTTTTTTTCACTCTCTTTCTCTTCTTGTTTCAATTAATCGCTCAATTGAGCCGGAGCGTTGGCATGGGGAATAAAGGCAGACGGTAAATGGGGGGAAAATGTTTAAATATTTTTATTATATAAAAAAAAAAATAGGCTGGCGTATCGCTCTGAAACACGGTTTATTTAAGGGAAAAAGTGGAATTTTCGTAGCGGAATATTGGAGGGAAAAAGAAAAATGAAGATTTTTGAGACGGGAGGAGATGGAAAGGGAGCGAGATAGAGAGAAAAAGGAAGTGAGAGACGAGCTGCTATTAAGGAGCTTGTGTGCGCCGCCCCCCCCCCCATCAGGTAAGGGACTGCGGGTGGAAGAAAGCGTTCAGGCATTCTGGATTGACGTTCCGATGTGATTTGCTTGATTCAGCTTCACCTCCCCCACCCCCATCCCACAACCCTTGCACACACCATCACATGCATATCCATCGATTTACCCCCCCCCCCCTCCATCCTATGCCAGTTCGCACCAACTCCCGGAGCATCGTTCTATAAGCATTTCCCCGTATAACCCGTATAATATTCTTTCCCTTTTTCCCAAAGGCGCTGCTCCCCACCCCCCTTCACCGTCAAAACCACTGCCTTCCGCTCCAGCATCAACCAGCTCTCCAAGTAATGCACTCAATATCCTTTCTGATAGTGTCTCTCATCCTCAAATCACCTTCCCCCCCCACCAACACAATTTCTTTTTTTTTTACACTATACCTGTCTCAAGCATAGTTTATTTTATTTTTCTTGCACGCCCTCGAGCTCTGATGTTGAGTCTCATATATTTAAAATCACGGGCCGTTAATTCTTAGCTTATTTCCTTCTCTGCCCCCCCCCCCCGGCATAGATGTGTATTGAAGACGGAGGGGGGATAAATCCGATCGCCCCTTCTCCCATGTTAAATATTCAATCGCGTTTTTCCTTCCTGCATCTATGTATTGTACAGTTGCCTTCGGTTCATTTTTTTTTTTTTTTTACCGTTATTACAGCCAAGCAAAGATTTTTTACGCTGATGTTGTATGTAGCGTAACTTTCTACGGTGCTTGCCCACTCAAGTATAGTCGCAACCTTTGTCAGTCGGGGGCAGTTTGTTCACTTGCAAGACGCCCCATTACGCGTTCACAACGGCGAGGCGGGAATTGCAAAGTGTTTCTTTGTCCGTGAATAAACTAATATGTGACGAGAACACAGCCTCCCCGCGATAAGTCAACCATCACCTCCGGCTGATTCGATGCTGTCTTTATACTGTTTCTAATTCGATACTGTCTCGACTCTCGACACTGTACCTAATTTGATACTGTATCGATACGGTCTGACTCATAGAAAACATTTAAACCACTCAAGTTCAAAAAGATCTCTCTGGACTCTCAATAAGAGCGCAAAACTCAGCAATCCATCGCAGTGTCGAGCATGTGGAAATGATGCAATTGTGAAATTACATATAAAGGTCTCCCCGCCACACACGGCCGTGTGTCGGTGCGGACTCGGCGCGGTGAGGAGAGCCCACACATGTCCGATTCGCAACCGATCCGTCTCCGTGCTTCGAGGGGTAAAATATAAACTGGAGTGAATGCTTCGATTTAATTTTTTGCCAAGGTACTCACTCTACTCTTAAATGAACTTTTGTTCATTAAACAACGGGATCCCATCAGGTGCGATTGTGTTACCTGTAAGAGGTACTCCTATTTTACTGTTTACCGGTAGATTTTAGCTCCGTAGACATGAAAGTGCACGTCTTCGATTCGTACTACTTTTGTTGAACACGGCGTGATAATTAATTAAATTAATATAAAAACCCACCCGCGGGGCACATGGCTGGAAATATGACATCAATTCGCGGTTTCATGTCACGAATACGGAAAAATCGTCTGTGACTAATACATAAGTAATCTATTAATTGAATTATTTATTACTACGCTTGAAAATGGAACTTCTTCAAATGACATCACTGAAAAACTCTATAACACATTTGAACTCAATTTGTGTTTTGTGGTTAATTCAGGATTGAAATTTGAACAAGCAAACTTCTCTACACTATGCAATTTCCTGACAACTTTTTTTTTTTTTTTTTTTTTTTTTTTTTTTTTTTTTTATTTTATTTTATTAAACGGGGAGGGAAGCCCAGAAGAAACTATCTCCTACCAAACTCGACCTATAAGATCTATTGTGGTGTCCCCTCAGGTTGCCCTGCCAAGAAAGACGCTAGTTTTCAAGCGTCCTCCACCACCACTCCTTAACGAAGTTGAGGATATTTCCCGTAGCCATCCTGGAGATGTCCTCCGGTTGAAGCACATCATTTCCAAGATGTTGAAAGCGTAACCGCCCCAGAGCCTGGCACTCACACAGTACGTGCTCTGCTGTTTCCACGGCCAGGTCGCAAAATCTGCAAATGTCCGTGTCAGACTTCTCCATTAGTCTGAGTGTATATCGAAGGGCACAATGTCCCGTTAGCAGTCCCACCAAGATTCTAAGGTCTCCTCGGCTCAGAGAGATCAGGCCCTTCTCCGATCGTCCCTTTGGAGTGACAAAGAGCTTGGCCTGCCTGAGACCTGGTTGTCTAACCCAGTGTTCACGATGCCTCTCGTCCAACCACGCCTGAACCTGCCTCTTCGTGAAGGACTTCGTGACCCCGAGACTTGGCTCCGGGCCCACGTAAGGCATCTCTGATCCTCTCTTCGCGAGTTGATCAGCCATTTCATTCCCCTCAAACCCCTTGTGACCCGGCACCCACATCAAAGTAAGGCTGTTTGCCGTTGCCACAGGCCTGAGGGCTTCAAGACATCCCCAAACTAGCTTCGAATTCACGACGCTTGAGCCTAGGGCTTTAAGAGCCGCCTGGCTGTCAGACAGGATAAAGATCTTCGCTTTCCGGAGACCCCTCTCACTAATCTTCCGCGCACAGGCTTCTATAGCATAGATCTCCGCCTGAAAGATGGTGGCGGTCGTCCCAAGGGACTCCCAATGCTGAAGCCTGGGGCCAAAGACCCCAATGCCAGCACCCCCATCCTTCACAGATCCATCAGTATACCATACTTGCGTGCCGGGCTTAAACCTCGGCAAACCCTTATCCCAAAGGTCGCGGTTGCCTATGTCGACCTTAAAGGGTTTCTCAAAATCCATCCTCACATACATGAGATCCGTAACGACTTCAGCCGCCTCACTACATGCAACTTCCTCCAGAACACGCAAGTGCCCAACCTGGACACCCCGCTTCACGTACTCCGCCCGCAGCAGTCTCACCGCCGCCATATATGCGGTCGCCTGCACATGAAAGTGCAGGGGAGGCATGTCCAGTAACACCTCCATGGCTGCCGTCGGGCACGAATGCATAGCACCCGTTACTCCAAGACAGGCCTGGCGCTGCAACTTACTCAGCAAGGCCTGGACTGTCCCTTGTTTCGTCTTCTGCCACCATAGGAGTGAGCCATAGGTGACGATAGGCCTAACAACGGCTGTATACAGCCACAACACCATTTTTGGCTTTAGACCCCATGTTTTGCCAAACATTTTCCGACCAGCCCACAATGCGAACGTGGCCTTATTCAGCACCCTCTTGACATGCGAGGTCCATTTGAGCCCCTGATCCAGGGTAACTCCAAGGTACTTGACTTCTTTTCCTACTTTCAACACTTCTCCATTCAGTCGAACTACCTTTAATGCCAACTTCCTCCGCCTGGTAAACGCAACAAGGGTGGTCTTCTCAGGGTTAACCCTGAGACCATGCCTGCTGCACCATCGCTGCACTATGTTAAGGGCACCCTGCATCCTACTGGATATGGTATCATCAAATTTGCCCCTAACTAGAATCGCAAGGTCATCCGCGTAACCAACTACCTCATAACCCTGCTCCTTTAGGATAGCGAGAAGCTCGTCCACCACGAGCAACCAGAGCAAAGAAGAGAGCACACCCCCCTGGGGACACCCCCTTGAGGGCAACACGGAAACAGTCTCCCCTCCCAGCTCCGAAGTCACGACGCGGCATTCCAGCATCCCCTTGATCCATTTCACTGAAGATGGATCAACACCTCTGCTCCTTACTGCAGCCTCCATAGAGTCATAGGTGGTGTTATCAAAAGCACCACCTATGTCCAGGAAGCAGCCCAGCGCAGTTTCTTTCGCCTCCAGAGATTTCTCAACCTTACCCACCAGTTCGTTTAGGGCGGTCTCAGTAGACTTGCCCGCCTGGTAGGCATGCTGCCCCCTCTGGATTGGTTTAATTTTAAGGCAACCGTCCTTGATATCCAGGCCAATTACCTTTTCCATTGTTTTAAGGAGGAAGGACATGAGGCTTATGGGTCGGTACGCCTTTGCCTGGGCCGAGGAGTTTGCTCCCGACTTAGGAATGAACACAACCCTGACCTCCCTCCATGCCTTCGGTATATACGATAATGCATAACTTGCCCTAAATATCCTTCTGAGACGCGGCTCCAGGACCTCCAGGCCACGCTGTAACATGACCGGGAATATCCCGTCCGGCCCAGGGGATTTATAGGGCTTAAATGAGCCGATAGCCCATTTAATTTTCGCGGGCGTAAACAATTTCCCCGATGCGCTCCATATTGCATTATTTGCTGGCTGGCAGTCAGCCACCACTTCGCCCTGAACATCTGAGGCCCCTGCATCCCTGGAATCAGGAAAATGACTTCGCAGGAGGACCTCCAGGGTCTCTTTAGCGCTCTCGGTATACGCCCCATCTGCCTTTTTTATTAGACCAATTTGGCCCGGGCTCTCTTTGGACAGGACCCTCTGTAGTCTGCCCATAACGGACACATTCTCCATCCCCTCACAGAAGGTCCTCCACGTGGCCCGCTTTGCTTTCCTAAGGGCCTTGTTATACTCCGTGTGGGAGTGCCTATAAGCCTCCCACTCCCCACGTGATCTGGCCCTATTGTAAAGCCTCCTCGTTTCTCTTCTGAGCATCTCCAGCTCGTTGTTCCACCAAGGGACTTCCCTGTTCCCCTTCTTCACCTTAACAGGACAGCTTTCCTCATACGCACTGAGGACCGCTGAATTTATCGCCTCCACCGCCCTATCGAGATCGGCGTGGCACTGAATGTCCAGGTCCATCTCAGACAACTCCTGTTCAAGATGCCCCTTAAAGACCTCCCAATCCGCGTTCTTGGGATTCCGATACTCTGTACTTCTAACCCTAGGAAACTCGACCTCAAACGAAATCAGCCTATGGTCAGACATTGATGTTTCTGACATGACTTTCCAATCTCTGACACTATTGGCCAAAAACTGGCTAGCCAGAGTAACATCCAGGACCTCACTCCTCGCACTTGTCACGAAAGTAGGGATCGAGCCCTGATTTACCACCACCAGGTCATGCGTCATCAAAAATTGAAAGAGTGACTCACCCCTGGCGTTGACATCTGTACTTCCCCAGATGGTATGGTGAGCATTCGCATCACAACCCACAATCAGCTGCAGGTTCCTCGCGCTGCAGTACAGGACCAAACGCTGAAGCTCCTCCGGCGGCGTCACCTCAGCGTCCCCCGGGAAGTACGCGGAAGCTACCACACACCTCCGGGTCCGGTCCTCATCCTTGGCTTCCAGGATGACTGCTGTCAAATCTCTGCACAGAAATTCTGGCATAGTTAGAAATTTCACTGCGGGACTTAGAAGCAGCGCAGTTCGTGGCCGCTCCTCATCCCTACAGTAAACCAGCTTACCTGCTGTCGCAGAGAGGCCCTTGACCTGCCTCTCCCATGCCCATGGCTCCTGAACCATGGCGACGTCATAGCTTCCCCCAGTGAACACCCTGCTCAAGACGGCCGACGCCGCTGCCGCACGATGCAGATTCACCTGGAGGAAGCGCAACCCCGTAGCGGTCACTTATTCCCCTTATGTACCCCACTCCGCGATTGCTTCTTCAGGATCGCCTTACTCGGAGTAGGGTGGGGTTTCCGTGCCCGACCTGCCGCCTTCGGGACTCTTTCATCCCCCGCTGGTCCGACACTATCACCTCTCTCCCCCGCCTTGCTAGTCGATGGCCTAGCATATGAGGGAGCTACCTGCGTTGACTGCCCGGATGCCGTGGCGCCAACCGCTGTTCCCACAGATAGCTCTTCCTGCCGCGGTGCGGGGGTGGGACCCCGCACAGCAGCGGCTACCTGATCCACCTCCATCGGCTGCTGCCGGGGGCCGGAGGATGATCCTTCCCCCTTCCGAGCCTTAGGCCGGATGGTCCCCTTGCCGAACCTGATGTGGACTACATTATTCCTTTCCAGGATCTTCGCCGACTCTTCATCGATGAGCAGGGTCATCATCAAAGCCCGTGCCCTGAGGCACACTCCTGGACAGTACCTTCCACTGTCCCACATTTAACCCCCGATTTTGGCGCACGAGGAACTGAAGGACTTGCTCATTCCCCAGATCCGCGCACTTCGGGAGAAATGCAACCGCCACCCTGGGCTTGGGCAGGTCACTCCCCTCAACCACCTTCAACCTTGCCCCCTCCCAGGGTACGATACTTTCAACGAGCGACTTTAACCAAACAGCCGTCCCGTCGTCCTCGCAGGTGATGGATAGCCATCCCCTCCTTCGCACCAGACCATCAAACTGGGGCACTACCTCCCCAGCTTTAGGTTCCAGCGCAACAATAGCAGCTTCAATGCTCCTTTCCAGGGCCTCAAGCTGGTCGTCCAAGAGGAGGACTGCTGGGTAGTCTCTATGAACCACACCAAGCTTCCTTCCCTTGAGCGCTCCGGTGTACGTAGGACCCTGTGCGGTCGTCCTTCGCTTCTTTTTCACGGCTCCCTCCGGAGTCGTCTCTGCAGAGGCTCTCCCCTTCTTCCTCTTCTCCACCATCTGCAGAGCACTCGCCCTGGCGGCTTCCGGTTCCTCCCCCTTCTTCCGAACCAGCCACAAGAAGCGTCGCCTCTGATCCCTGTTCAGGCCAGAGACGTATTTGCCAAAATCAGCGATCTCCTGGTCTCCAGGCGCCGCTGTTGCGGGATCGACGGGTTCGGATACCGTTCCCTGACCCGCTTGTAATTCGGGTACAACCCGAACCCGAGGGGGAGACTACTCCCTCAGCGACACCACCGGAGGTTCCGGGCTCAACCGTGGTGGTCTCCCCCGTCATCTCCGCGGTGCCGGGCTGAGCAGGCTGAGGGCTACTGAGAAGCTCGTCCTCAACCTGCTCCAGAGTTATGAACCCTGGGTTTGTCAATGTAAAACGATCGCGATCCATAAACGGTCCCACGAGCAGCTAGGGAAATAAAAGTCACCCACGGCAGAGCCCCGCATGACGTGGGAAGGCTTAATACTCAGGGAGGTCGCCTGGTATCCCTGAGGCTCCGTTAAATACACAGCTCACCCTGTGTCACGCACCCTTCGGCACGGATCGCATAACGCCTTGGGTTGGTAGCGAGTTCTTTTAAGACCGTGCCCTCGCCACTACACGGCCCATACCCCTCCTCCATTTGTTAAGAGAATTCTCCGTAACAGGACCGCCAACCGTGCCGCGGATGCCACAGCACGGCGCGTCAAAGACGCCGGGAAGGCTGGAGGTCGGAGTTGGGTGGTCAGTGGCTAGCTGCACCAAAATGCATGGTGCCGTATTTTTAAAAGACGCCATGAAATACACGGCGTCAACGCATAACCACCCCATTTGACCCCTCCTGACAACTACACTGAGACTTTGAAATCGAAGATTGGCGTAGAGCCAGAATTTAGGGAGGAAACTTGTCTGAAATCACCTTCCAGATTTTGACAGCCGCTTTTCATTCGGCGACGATCTGTATATTAAGGTAAAGTTATTTCGTTATGAAATGAAATTATATGCATTTCGTTTTTTATTATAATTTATTATTATATGCCTTGATGCTTGTTACTGGAACAGAGCCCTGAGGGTTGCGTATGGTTGTAGAAAACCGATTCGGAGAAATTAAAGAAACAATGAGTGAGATGACATGATATTGTTTTTCTTTCTTTTGGAAGACTGAACTGAACGCTCACAACGTCGCTAACACTCTTCACAGTGCAAATTGTTTTTTTTTCTGTCATTTTTCATGAATGTTAGGCATCAAACTTAAACATAAGGGAGGTAAATCTTGTATTATTTAATGTATAGTTGAGTGGCATCATTGGGATGTTTAGCAGACTGTAGGGAGGTGGAATTTAGTATGCGCGTGTAACGTAATATTGCATCTTTTCAGGATGGAGACATGAGAATGGAGGCACTATCCGTTCAATGGTTTGAGGCATGAAAATAGGTTTGTTCGTTTGTCGTCCGGAGCTGCTCTGGACTGCACGAACAGTCCGAAAAGCGTTCTTTTGTAATCCCGAACTACACTGAAAGCATTTGTTTGTCAAATCTCGGACTGTTCAGTGCAGCACTATCCACACTGAAAAATTAGGAGGAGCTTGCTGCTCGAAATGTTATAACCTGCTCAATAATTACCTTTCGTCAATCACTTCCTTCTGAGAAGCGGAAATAAATCATAAAGGTAACGTTTTTGTTACCGTAAGGTTAGCCATTTGCACGAAAAGCGTTCGTTTGCTCGAGAACTACACCTGCACCACTATACTGAACAACAAACGAACAAACCTAATGCTTCAAATTCCACCACTCCTTATTATCAAACCGTATCATGCAGTAAACTTCAATGGAGTGAAGGATACATTCAGGGGTGGGCAAAATACAATGTATTTTGGGCAAATACGTATTTGTATTTGTATTTTAAAATACTTTTTAGATTATATTTTGTATTTTAAACACATTTCTAAAAGTATTTTGTATTTTAAATTAAATCAAAATACAAAAACTTTCCCAACTTGTTCTAAGGGATGCTTTTTGAGCGCTAGTTGTCTCAATTCTTGAACCTTTTTTGCCGCCCCATGAGGTTGGTTCCCCCAAGAGAGGTTTCAGCTTATGTGCTTTGTTCGCCGGATTCGTGTATCGTGTTCCTGTTCGAGATTTCGAATTGTAGTAGTTGCGGGGGAAAGATTATGGAAATTGACGAAGCTGGCCCGTCGAAATCATCGACGAACCCGCCTCTCATTTTATATAAATATGGCTTATCATATTAATCAATTGGCGTGGTCTCAAACCCAAGGACACCATGCGCATGTCTAAATCATATTCCTAGGCTATAGCCCAGCCAAAGATTGAAGAACATCGAATCTCCACCTAGGTTATCACTGAGAGCTTCCCCTTACCACTTCTATTGTACAGCCGTTTACCTCCTAAACTTTTGAAACTTCTTATCACTCGGGGATCGCGGTTCACTGATCTTTCTAATTAAAACTGAAAGATGTTTTAATTTGTTAAATTTTGCCAGGAATCCTTATTTTTCGTGCTCAAATACTAAAATTTTTCACTTTTCGTTCGGTCCTTTGGCGGATGCGTCGATATTCAAACGTACCATGGATTTTATTGTTTGTGTAATTCCTTCCGAAGCTATGCGGCTGAGTTGCCGAAGTGAGTAAGCCAACGTGATAATATTTTTCCATTTATTCTACAATCCACGCATCGTTATCCTTGGTATGATTCCTATTTTTGGCTTTAGGACCGGGAGGCCGCCCTTCCTCAAAACGCGTCTTCAACCTGGAAAACGAGAACCCGCTTGCTCGACAAATCTGTTGAAGCCTGCTACGTTCAATGAGGAAGTAACATAAAAAATAAAAATCGCTGGAAACATTTTTTTTCGAAGGAAAATGACTAAATATGACCAGGAATTGAATATTAGTGCGTAAATGATTGATTTCGATTTATAGCGAAATAATAAAACTTGCCATTTTTTTTGGTTACCTTAAACGGCCGGTCTGTGACTCGTGACGTAGTAAATGGGTTGTGACGCCTCCCAACCCTCCGCATCATGGCTGTTATCATGTCTTGCCCCTTCTTGTCCTTCCCATTCTCTTAGTCCTACTGTTTGATTTGTGGGAAGCTATTGTGAAGGCCATGCAAATGCTGTTATTACGTCATCAGTCTATCTAGCCTATTTCAAATGGGTCCCGCAACCCAATAGTTTTAAAAATTAAGAAAAAAATATAGGGCCTGATTTTATTTTGAACGGATCGGGTTTTCATGAGTTTTGGTACCCAAGCTATCACGACAGCATGATTTTGGAAAATGTGTTACTTCCTCATTGAAACGTTCCTGGGCCGAACGAAGGAAAATAGCCAGAAATCTCCACTTTCACATAGTTATCCGTTGTTTTTTGGATGAATTTATCAATTTGGTATCAACGTCTGACTTTTTTTACTTATGAATACACGTTTGTGTTTTTACTTGACTGGATGTTTTCATTGAAACCGGCCAGACGTGGGCGAGAGATTTACTCGAGGAGGGGGAACGGCAGCAAAAAGAAGTACCGTGCGAAGTTTGCACTGCCGCAGCCAAAAACATTCATTTGAGCCCCAAGAAAGTACGTACCAGTTGAAACATAAAATTGTCAATTGAGTCGATAAAGTTAATTCATTTGACCGAAAACTGATGGTTTCGCCTGCTGAATGCAAAAGCATTTACCACTTTTTATCCTATTCCGTCAAAAAATGATGCTTATGTCCATCCATCCTTTATTTTATTTTTTGCCCAGGGAATTGTGAGATAGAATTGTCAGTTCTTGGCCTGCAGGACATACTGACCGACCTCCTGGCTAACTGAACTTCTCGTTGATTACCAGATCCAAGGCTGTTGCACAGGGTCGTATCCATCCCTTGATCTAGGGGTGGGCAGCTTCGCTGGCGTGAATGTCAGATGCAACATATTGCCTTATTGTACTACGTACATTCGGGGATCCGAAGCTAGAAATCCGTCAACGGAAACTGCATTTGCACAGAAACTGTCACTATCAGTCAAAAACTAGATCTCAGCTGAAAACCTGTCGTTTGTATCCTTCTATTCCGAATTTTCAGTCCACAAACTGATAGATAACTCTCCTCCCCCCCCCTCAGAAAGTGTTACTTTTGGAAATATACTTTTAAGCCCTGTTCTCGCGATGCAATGTTTGAAGCTATATCGCATGCTTGATTTTAAAAAATATCCGGTCACTACGAAGGAACTTATGTTTTTAAAAAACCAGCATGCAATGTAGCTTCAAACATTGCATCGTGTGAACAGGGCTTTAGTTTTGGTCCGTGGCATGGACGGTGACAGTTCCTCCCGGAGCTGGCATTGCCATCACACCATAAGTCTCTGTTGCAGGTGGCAAACACGTCCGACCAACCCTCATCCTTATGATTAGGTACACCAAAACCGGATATCTAGCGAGCCAAAACCTGGCAAATTATCTTCTTTTTTTTTTTAAGCGAAGACTCGCGAAATTGGGATTTTTACGAAGCCACAAATTGGGGAAAAAAGGTTTTTAGTGAGCCAAATTGTGAATCAAATCATTTTAATTAGGCAAATCCGCGCAATTGCAGTTTGAGCAAGCCAATACCCACGAAATAGCGGGTTTTAGGTGAGAAAATGATTGTCTGTAACAAGCAAAACCCGAAAAATTGGCGTTTTGGTGAACAAAATCCGCAAATTTTTTTTTGAATGAGGCAAACACCACAAAACTGAATTTACAGCCACGAAAATCCTTGAATTTTATTTTTTAGAATCCACTAAAGTGGTCTTCTAGTGAGTCGGACGCGCGGAAATGTGCTTCTTATTGTGAATAATCCGCGAAATTGGTTTTTGAATGAGGTAACTCCACGAGATTGTTTTTTTCAGCAATAAAAATCCCCGAAATAGGCTTTTTAGTTAGTGAAATCTGGTAAATTGACTTTTTCGAGTCAAGCGTGCAAAAATCGGTTTTTAGCAAGAAAAGACCGCAAAATTGGTTTTTAGGGAGTGAAATATGAGGAATTTATTTCTAAGTGAGTCAGATCCGGGAAAACGTTTTTTACAGGCAAAACAAATAAGCGAAAACAGTCTCTGGATTTGGGCGCACCCCGCGCGAAATTGCTTTGATCGCGACAAAAACCAGCGAACTTGGTTTTCATCTCAAAAATGCCTCGATATTGATGTTTTAGGGAGTGAAATCCGAGAAAGTGGTTTAATGCTCTGAGCCAGGCCAGCAGGACATCTTGACGAAACAAAATGTGACCCCTGGGTTCTTGTGGCTCCTTTTTCTTTGTTTTAAAGCCCAGATGCCTGAAAAGAAATGAGTTCGAAATGGACCCAATACTAACCCTCCGTGAAGCCCACAGGTCCAGGCTGCTTTAACTACGGTTACCATCACACTACGGTTACAAAACCTTGGCTTTAGGGTGGGGGGGGGACAAACGCGTGGAGGCACGTTTGGAAGAACGTATCTTCATAAATAAACGGAGCAATAATCTTTAGGGAGCTAAGCTCCCGTTTTGAGTGAGTAAGAACCCTAAGTTTCAACGTGCTTTTCGACCTCAGAAGTCATAAACCGGGAATATACTGGCCTATTTCAGGGGAAAGTGCAATCTACGCCCCATTATAGTACCGGAGGTAGCACAATTAGTAAAGGGGCCAGGCTCCCCGGTTCTCCGCAGGGTAAAAAAGGCGTTCCCGATCCAGCGGCGAAGACCTCAGCGAAATTAAACAAAGCATGGAAGATAACAATTTTTCATACAATTACGTTTTCCAACGGGGTAATCAAACGACCATTAGTTTTCATGTTATTGAATACGATGTATTTATATGACACAGAACAACGTCGAAAAGGCTACCGGAATTCGGGGTATTGTTTTTCTCGATGCAATGATAACTCACGGTGTGTCGGCATGTTGGGTAGGAAGCACGTGCTAAGCCATTTTGATAAATTCTTAGCATTCAAGGACGGAGAGTCCCCTGAAATACTTGAGGACTTGAAAGTCAGAAGATCGTCCCTAACGAAGGCTTGCTCACCATCTCAATGAGCAGCAATAAGTCGATTTCCTTTACCTAAAATATAAAGTCATGTGAAACTGTTTTGTTGCTGAAGAAATTATAAGAACCACCGGCTTACCTAATGTATGAGTATAGCCGTTAATGCGTCTTATCCGACTGCCAACAGAATATAACGTTATGGGACTCTTGCATGTACGTTCAAGACTATGTTCGTATTGGGCTCTCGATGCTGTTTTATCTCCTTCAGGTAGGATACCCTACGGGCTGCAATTTTTGGCCGCTCAACAAGTATCTTACGATCAGACAGGCACTTCTTCACCTAAACCCAAGGAGATGTAAGCGAGGCCGAAGGTATTCTTTACTGCAGTTCACAACACCTTGTGGAAAATTTTAATAGAAGGGCATTGCTTTTCATTAATATAGAACTCGCGAACTTTAAAACGAATGGAACTGTCAGTGAAAGAGTCGAATTTGACGCGTTTTTGACGAGGACTATTCTTCCTCTTAGGCGAGGTGAAAAGTGGCCGGCTCGCACTCGAGCCAACCGAGGTCGTTCGTTCGGTTTCCTTCGCGATGCGTAAAACTGAAGACTGGAAAACACCGGCCTCTCTTGGCTTCCCAAAGTCCTTCACGGTCTTTCACTTATTTCTGAAATAAAATGCATTATATTGGCCGTTAATGTAATTACATGTATTATTAATCATCCCATGACTACTTACTTAAATATCAATGAATGATAACGTTGAGTCAAAAAGTGACATTCATATCACCGATAGAAACTTGAAAAATATCGAGTGCAAAGAAACTGGTGGGGGGTGAAGTACATCCTAATCGGCGCCAGTAGCGCTACCGTCGATTTCTTTAGTCTTTGGCTGGTCTATACGAAAGTGTCTGGGGTTGGATCTCCTAGTGTCCTAGTCCTACCCACCGAGTTAAAAACACGAGTATGACTACTTACTTAAATATCAATGAATGATAACGTTGAGTCAAAAAGTGACATTCATATCACCGATAGAAACTTGAAAAATATCGAGTGCAAAGAAACTGGTGGGGGGTGAAGTACATCCTAATCGGCGCCAGTAGCGCTACCGTCGATTTCTTTAGTCTTTGGCTGGTCTATACGAAAGTGTCTGGGGTTGGATCTCCTAGTGTCCTAGTCCTACCCACCGAGTTAAAAACACGAGTACACGAATCTCTCATCACTGGGGGACAGTGCAACCGCTGCACGGGGAAAAATGTCTAAATCCAAACCGATTGTTGTTCATAAGCTGCGTCTTGGTTGCTGTTTCCTTTTTTTTTTTTTTTTTTTTTTTTTTTTTTTTTTTTTTTTTTTTTTTTTACCTCCACTATCCAAGAGCAGGGGCATGGCACACGCCCCAGGTACGGAATCCTAAGTGGATTATTGTGCCGCTCTTGGATCGGTTGGTCTAGTCTAGAGTCCCTCTCACCGTATGAGGTTGAGGAGGTCCTCAGCTAGAGTCTCGCTGGGCGGAACATATCAGGCGTGTGAAGCCCGAAAATGCTGATCCTGCGAAGATAGCTCTCTCCTCTTAATAAGGTTAGAGGTCGTCGCTTCTTAGAAGCGGTAAGAGATAATCGCTAACTGGACCCTTGAGCACAAGAGTGACAAGGATGACGAGCTAGCGCGCGCCGAGTGCGTTGCACTCGAAGAGATAAGCCCCTGCACCGGGGTGTGTTCTTTAGAACGGCCCGCCGAGGGTATGTTTTTTTAAAAACTCCCCTCGGCGGGTATGCTCCTTAGAACTGCCCTCCACAGGTACGTCCCTGGTCCCATCAATGTCGTGTTTGACCTCGGTGGTATCCATGGACGGAGCAGCCGGTGACTGCGGCGTTCACGGAAGGTTCTCTGAGCCCCTTCCGAGTTCTTCATATAAACTTCTGGGTGAGCCCTTCAAGGTCCTGCCAGAAGCCAGGGTAATATAAGTCCACCGCCGGCAGAGCCCTGCATGCCGTAAGCGCCGAGGCCTGCGGTAATCCTATTACACCAGGGGATCGGCCGGTGCCCTGGGGGTCCGTTCAAAGCACACTTTGCCCCCTGTGCCATGCAGACCTTAGGCACGGACCAAACACCTTGTCTTGAGGGGGGGAAGGAATAGCTAGAGGAGGTAGGAGACGCCACCCCCTTCTGTCCCGGACTCAGGACAGCCCTTAACCCGTTGTTTGTCCACGGGGTCGTATTCGGCCCCCATGTCCAATGGATGTGTCCGATAACGGACTCCCCACAGCACACGGTGCGCCTTATTCCGACCCAACCCACCATCGCACCTTATCACAGGTCGGTCCAATGGTGGGGCCCCCCATCCGCAACCCGGGGGACGCGCCCGATAGGGGAAACGAACCCCGTGAAAGGTTTGTAGCCATTCACACGGATCAAGTCCGTCACGGGTTGCTGTTTCCTAGGATTTCATAGCGAATTCTAGCTTGCTCTCTTCAGAATAGGTCACCTGTTGGCCTTCGAATACGCCATGCCCTGGATCCAAGAAGACATACTGGTAGCTTTGTCTCTCTAGTTTTATCAAGAAAATGCTGCACGACCATGCCAGTCAGGTCACCGATCTAGGAATTGATGCAAAATTACCGCTGGAATGGATGAGAGGGGATATGTGTAGGGTGTGTATGAGGATCTCATTAAAATCGTCGTGAGTCTGACCTTCCCGGTTCAGTAGGCCTTCAAATATTATGTTTTTCTGTTTTGAAAAGAGTTTTATGCTTGTACGAAAAATTATTTTGTATTTTAAAATTCAAAATACAAGTACGTATTTGTATTTGTATTTTAAAATAAAATTGGGATTGTATTTTGTATTTCAATTACATTTTCAAAAGTATTTTGTACTTGAAATACTTTTTTCGAAGTATTTTGCCCACCCCTGGATACATTGTAACGCCCTAAAAAGGGCGTTGTGTTAAGCGATAGAGAAAAGGAGCTTGGTCCGGGAATTGTTCACCGCTCGGTGAATGAACCCGGCGAGCTCAGGGACGAGCGGGAGAGAATGACTCGATAGCGTCAACAAATCCTTGAGGAAACTGCTTGTTATCCACAACACTTAGGGTTTTACAAACATGTCCTCGGGGGTTTAGTATAAAAACCCAGGGGGCACGGAGACGAGTTCACGGCTAGAGTCGGGGGACAGCTTAGAGTCAGGGACGCACATCCGTGCAGGGGGGGCCGAGGCCTCGCGACCAGCCCTCGCGCCAGTTCGTGTACACGCTACCGCAGGCCGTCGGGCCTGGGGAAAGGTGAGGTATTTTGTGTTTGTATTTCAAATACTTTTATAAAGGTATTTTGTATTGTGTATTTGTTTTTAGAAGTATTTTCTATTTTAAATACGTTCTCGAAGTATTTTGCCACCTTTGTCTGCCGCACTCGGTATATTCAACAGTCAAACGTCTCAAGTTCCCACAGAATATTAAAATTGAATATGAAAAAATAGTTTCGTTAACAACACCATTATTGGTGTTGGAGGGGAAGTTCATAGCAACAATGGCCTGGGATTTCCTTCGATGACGAACGCACTTTTCTCTACCCCCTGCTACCGGTACGTTTTTCCCCCTAGCCTACACGTTCAGCAGCTGTTCATTACGGAATCAGATTCAAACACCTTCCTCCACGATGGTGAAAAGGCGGCGAGTTTCCCTGAGTCTAGATTTCAGCACTTAAAGGTACAGATATATTAACACTTTATGAATAAATGCACCTTGGTACTGAGAAAAGAAAAAAAAAATGGGCGTAAAATGATGAAAAAGTGTGACTGGCACGGTACGGACACGGCGCGGATATGGCGCAGATATGGCGCGGAAACGACTCGGAGAATGAGCTCGGACATGTGTAGGCTCTCACATGTTAATTCAGTTGTTTTCATTTCACCGACACACGGCCGAGTGTCGGTGCGGACTCGGCGCGGTGAGAACACGGATATGTGTGGGGAGACCTTAAGACGTAGGCTGCTCCTCGGACTCACACTAGTCACGCAACTCACGAGTCAGCCTGGAAACAGTCGAATTGGTCTCATAATTCGGTTTTTGGTCTAAAAATTGTCCATTTTAGGCCATTCACTCACAATTCAACCAGGAGACAAAATTCCTGTCCCACAATCCCAAAACCTGCTAAAAATGTTTTCCAATAAAGCTATCATTAGACCCGGTGCACACGAGCAATAAGTGTCGCGCGGCCGCTGCGACAATCATCGCCGAGAACCGTAGAGAAACATAGAACTCAATGGGGCAGTGCTTCCGTGTCGTTGTGGCCTATAGAGTCGCGTTGTCATTGCGACACTTATCGCCGCGACCATACAGAATCGCATAAAAAGCCATTTTTAGTCGATCCCAGCACGCAATTTTATAAGCCCCATCCCACGCCAGGTCAGTGGTAGTATAAATATTATTGATGCCGTGGATAGTTACTTAGCGGGGCTGAATGGCAAACTTTTAGGGCCAAACAAATCCGATTGTTCTCGTTTCTTTTGTTTCTTTTTGTTCTTTTATTTTTTTTAATATCTATTTTATTTATATTTTGTAGAGTTTTTTTTTTTTTTAATTTTTCAACTATGCAGGGCTGAAGATCTCTGGGAGGGGTTCTGACCCCCAAAACCCTCCCGATGGACACGACACTGTTAGCCGAAAATTAGCGATATATCTACATTTTAGCCAAAAATTAGCGCTTTTTATTAATTTTGTCAGTGAATTCGTGTTTTTCCGATTTTTGCCGCTATAATGTGCGATTTTTCTCAATTTTATTCCATGAATTAGCACTTTTTCTTAGTTTTAACTGCTAATTAACATTTTTGTTTCGTTTTAGCTATGGATGCGTCTTTGCCGCATTCAGTTATTCCCAATTTTTTGGGCATGAAAATCCGTAGTTTGGCTATTTTCAGCGCCCAAACAGTCAGTTCGGTCGTTTTTCTTTTCGAATTCGATAAATTTCATCTGTGAAATGTGGCACTTGCCGTTTTCGATGACGAAGTCCGTTCCGAGAAAATGTTTGATCAGTCCGAGATTTTTTGCATCGAATTCTTTCACCATATATTCTATTATTTTGTCGCTCTTTGGTCCTGTGATGACTATGTCTTCCACCCAGATGACAAAAAATACGTCGTCTCCGATGTACAAGCAAAAATCATGATCGACTCGCAGATGGCGTTTTTCGGCGAATAAGTGAAAGCGCTCATTCCATTTCCGAGGAGCCTCACGTAGACCGTAGAGAGCCTTATTTAACTTGAAAGCCTCTTTTCCCTGGCTATTAGTTCCCTGAGGTGGACGGATGTAAACGTCAATGTCGAGGTCCCCTTGAAGAAAGGCAGCAGGAATGTCAAGTTGGGAAATATCCCATTTATTTACGAAAGCATGAGCAATCAATGTACGAATGGTTGCATACCTGGCGACCGGAGCGTATACTTCGTAATGAAACTCCTCCTGGTAGCCCTTGGCCACTAATCTCGCCTTTTTTAGTCCATCCGTCTTCGTTTTAAACACCCAGCGAGTGTCTATCTGGGTTTTATCACTTGGTAGATCAGCAGGCGTCCAGGTGCCATGTCTTTCGTGGGTATCGATTTCTTGTTCTATTGCCTTTTGCCACTCTTTTCCGGAATGAATGGCCTCATCATAGCTTTGGGGATTGCCGGCACAGAGGCAATATGCTGTGTACAGCTCGTAATCTTGGAGTCGTGAAGGCACTTTTTGTTCTCGCCGAGGCCTACTTGATTCTGTATCGGTCGCCTCAATATTGTCGTTGTCGAGATCGTTATCCATTTCGACTGGTGGTTCTTGTTCATCCATTCGTACACCCGTAAATCGTAAAAATTCCATCTTCGTAAGTGTGGTCGTATTCGTCGAATTTCACGTGGCGTGAAATGACGATGGAGCCTAGCGCTTTATCCCATAGGCGGTAACCATTTTTTCCGTAGCCCACAAATCTTGCTTCGCGCCCACGCGGTTCAATTTTGTTCCCCGAATTTGGCTGGACGTAGTACCATGACTTGGACCCAAAAACTCTAAGGCGCGAAAGCTTTCTTCTCCGGAATACATTTTGGCTGGAATGTGCCCGTTTAGAACACTTGTCGGGGTCCTGTTTAGCTGATAGGCTGCTGTGCGAATTGCTTCTCCCCACAGACTCTTGGGCAATTTCGTGTCATCCAACATAGTGCGCACTTTGTTCATTAGTGTCCTAATAATTCGTTCACTTACCCCGTTTTGTTGGCTGTTATAGGGTAGGGTGTATTCTAGGGAGATCCCCCTCTGGCTACAGAAATTCCAAAAGTCGTTGGACGAGAACTCGCCACCATTGTCACATCTGATACAACTGCATATATTTCCACTTGCTTGTAGGTGCCGAATGTGATCCATCAGGAGTTTTTCAGATTTACTTTTGTGTTTCATTAGGTGAACAACCGCAAAGTGCGTTCTTTCGTCGACAATTACCAAGAAATACTTTTCCCCATTAAGCCCTGCGTCTCGGATGGGGCCGCAGACATCGGTATGAAGGAGTTCAATTCTTTTGGATCTAGGCATCTAGGCGAACCGTTCGCGGGAAAAGGGTTTTTGGTTGCTTTGCCTTTCATGCATGCATTGCAGGGCCGATTAGGAGTGGGGAGATTCATTTTCTTCTGATAATCGTAGCAGGGATGTACCAACCTTTTATGCCAGATGTCACCATTAGCTGTTATGTTGCATTTTTCTTCATTAGTCGCGAAACCGAACCGAACATGCAGAAAGAAATTGCCTTGGTTGTCACAGTTGATATGAACGTTCTTGTTTTCGTTCACTATCATTCCTTTATCTTTATCAAAGATAACAGCATACCCGCCAGTATTCAATTTTTTTACAGGCAGAAGATTCAAAACGAGATTTGGCACAATTAGGGCAGTCACCTTTATAGGACGTCCTCCGTAGGACAGCTTAAGAATTCCTCGTTTAGACGCATGGAGTTGATCCCCTTTGGCAATTTTTATTTTCACTTCGTGAGGCAGTTCTTCTATGTCGCTCATAAAGGGCAATAGCTCTTCTTTTACGAGATTTTCGCTGGCACCGCTGTCAATAACGAACTTGACGCTTGAATTTGCCGATGTTGACTCGAAACTGGGAGCTGCTACTTCCGTTGTAATTATCTCACTGACGAAACATATTTCTTGTTCGTCGTCGTATTGTGACGATGAGATCATTCCCGATTGGGTCGATATTCCTCTCGTTTGCCTTCGACCTCGCATCGCTACGCCTCCTCTCGCATTACGTCCGACAGAATATTTGTTTTTCGGACAGAATCTTCGAATGTGGCCATTTTCACCACGTTCATAGCATGTTACGTTAATCCGATTCATAGGTGTTGAGAAAGCGAAATTCTGATCCGAGTTGGAAGCGTTGTCCGTTTCTTTCAACTTCAATTCTGCGTCGAGAAGTCTTCCTTTGACGAATTCCATTGAAACCTTATCTGTCATCGTTTCGATAGCGGTGATGACCACGTCATATTGTTCCGGCATAGTAAGAAGCAAGTAACATGCCTTATCTGACTCATCCAGGGTTGCTCCCGCAGCCTCAAGCTCTCTTAGTAAGGTTTCCACTTCTACGAAGTGATCCTGGAGATCACCGGAGGTACACTTGAGCTTCAGTAGCCTTTTCATCACGTACAGGTTCGAAAGTGGACTTTTCCTTTTAAACACGCTCTCGAGTGAAGTCATCATCTCTCTCGCCGATGTCGAGTCTTTAATATACTCGAGATGTTTGTCCGTGATGCATTGAACGATAAGACACCGAGCTTTTGTGTCGTTCGTTAGGAAGATGTGCTTCTCTGCCGGAGTCATTCTTTCCTTATCCTCCTCCGTGATGCTCACCACATCTCCGACGCCTTCTTTTGCTAGAAGATTTTCAACGCAAAATCTCCAATTCGAATAATTGGTTCCCGTTAATTGAGGGAGCGGAAGTAAAGACATCGCGACCACGAGGGAAACCGAACCTTTAACCCGAGCCCGAACACCGTGTAATATCCGCTTTTTTCCGAGCAATCCTCACACGAATTTCCTATTTTTCTTGAAATTCGTGCTCTACAGGCGCCCTGGGCCCATAACCTGTAAAAGTTTGTGGAAAAATAAAGAAGATCCACCATAATGCAAAAATACTTTTATTGAGGAAACGCTTCGGAAGAAGCAGGGAACAGAACTGAGGAGGAAACCCAGAAAGGGAGGTTACAGTTGGGTTAATATCGAACATTAATTTCAACACCGACGAGTCGTCCCTGGCTGCTCCAGAGGTGGTAGACTCGTCTCTGGAGATTCTCAGCTTTTCAGCCGAGTTAATCAAGTCCTGGTTATCGCCCATAGTGAGCGATAACGCGGCCCTCGTGGCCTCCGACCGATGAACCGAAATTTTCCCACCACCAACGAACCAACGCACTTGACCAAGCACTCAAAATGTTCGTTGTTTCCTCCTTTCTCACTTCCGCACCACCAAACACATCTAGACTGCCTTAAAAAAAAACAAAGAAACTCGTAAATCCGAGAGCCCCTGATAGCGAAAACGTTATCAGGTTACCGTAACCTTCCGAGTCCGGCTTACGTCATTAGTTTCAAGGGCAATTATAATAGCAAATCAGTTATGTCATCAATGAATCTGCATTGAATGATCAAAGCGTTCGTTTTTAAGACGTTTTTTGTGCGATTAAATAAGATTAGTTGGCAAGATCTCTCGGGTTTGACCAATAAATTAGATTTTGGGACGAAATAATTTCAATGTTTCGGTGAAAAAACCTTAGCAGTTTCCTTTTCAAGTAGAGTGCATGGTTTCCGCGAGGGTATATAGCCAATTGTGTTCGCTGACCCAGTGTGTTGTGTTCAAAACCGCGGTAATCAGCCAAAAATTTTGGTTTTTGGGTTTAAAATTACCAGTTTTATGCTAGAAATCGATGTGCCGCTGAATTTGCTTAAATAAGACCGTACAATCCTGCGGAGATCACTTTTGAGAGATCAACCCCCCCCCCTCTCCAATGTTTATCTAATGTATATTTGAAAACAACGTGTCTCGTAACATGTGGAACATCCATCACACATTACGAGTATTGTGACCTATTAAATTAAGTGCCATCAAGAAGAGAGGGAGGGGTGTTGTGGACCCAATGCTCCCGTTCAACCATTCATCCCCCTCACACTATTTCAATTCATCAAAATTTGAAGGTTTATCGACTCACACGTGTGTATTTTTTTATTTTCTCGTGTGTAGTTTTTATGTATCGTGAACCACACTCATAAACCCTTCTCGACCCTTTGAAAACATTGACAAATGTCTAGAAAAAAAAAAAAAAAAAAAGAAGATCGGTTGTGGGGGATCGAGTGAGGGATTCCTAAATGGGATATTGGAAAACGTTGTAAGGAATTGCGTGTTTCCATTTACGGGGTTGAAATGGGGTGGTGAGGAGTGGGAGCGGGGGAATAAGATGAAAGAGGGTTAATAGCGTCGAGGAAACTTTGAGCCCGTTGTGCGTAGACGGAAGCCGCAGGCAATAACTGACGTATATATAAGAGTAAGATAGAATGGAGAGGGTAAAATGGAGTGTAAAACGTGGCTCGAGGGGGGAAGTTTTTGGGAAAGAAGAGTGTATGTGGTGGGTTGAGATCCGCGGTACCCCCCTCCTCACCCCCCCAACAACCATTTACTCTCTTAAAAAGCTCCCCCCGAGAATGTGGAGGGTGTGTGGATGAAAAAGGGGGACCCCCCTAGGCGTGTAACAAGCCATCTAGGCTGTGGTAAATCGTGGTAATATATTGCAACTAGAATGCAGTTTCCCATAAAAACAAAAAGCTTCTCCCTCTGCCTGAGTAATCTCTTTTATTGTTAAGGGAGCCCCTCGGCAAGTCCTTCTCTCTTAACATTCACCCCCTGAGGGGATTATAAGGGGTAGAACTGAAGAGGAAGCGAAATTCTTCCGGGTTTTTATGTGGAAGCATGTGAAAACTCCAGTCTGGTCAAGTTCAACTCCTTGGCTGTATATACGTATATATATTTAGGTACACAAAAACATAATTAAATTTTTCTTTATTCTACTTGTGATGTTGTTGAGGAATGGGGAGAACGAATAACATTTGCACGCTCCCGTATCACTCTTTATTTTCGTTTTTGTTAAGATTACAAGCGGGTACGGTCAGGAGGAGGTGCGGAGAGAGTGAGTAAGGTAAATAAGGTGCAGTGTGTTAAGATAAGGGAGAGAGAACGCGGTTTATGCAAAAAAGGGTGGGATATATCGGAGGATGTTATCAGAAAGCGCCCCCAGAATTGCGCTCAGAGATCCCATTAGGATATAGCTGTAGCTTTGGGACCACTCATCCCTCGCCCGTCCCCCCACCCCACCATGTCCACTTCCTCGCGACACCACGAACAAACAAAACGCCCTTTTTTGTTCTTTTACACCACCCCTTTCCTCAAAAATAATATTTAAAAAAATAAAAAAAGATAAAACTATACTCGTCCAGTTTTTCCCTGGTCGCTTTTTTTTCCAAAGAATCGCCTTTTCCTATAATGGCCAACGACCTCCACTCTGCAGCTGAATTCCGCCTTTATTATTATTGCCCTCCGTAACGCTTTTCATTGCTAACGCTTCTAGAAGTTCAGATGCGGGGGGGGGAGTAGGGAAGAGGGTAACTTATATTGATGGTCGGAATAGTCCTTTCGATGATGAGACGAGTGAAAGAGTGAGAGAGAAGTCTGTACTTGTTGCCTTTTCTCGTGCTACTTTTCCAGAGAAGCGGAGAGTGGTTGGTGCGTGATGATGGCGAGGAAGGTGCGATAGAAAGAAAAACGGTGCAGAAAGGGTTGGTAAAGTGAATGAAAAGCGCCGTGAATATTGAAAAGGTATAGACAGTGTGGTGTGCGTTGGTTGCGAGAGGGTATAGGGAAGAGAAAAGCTTTTCCTTTTTATCCTCTTGAATCGCTTAAAACAGGTTCTGAGTGTTGAATGAGTTAGGCGGGGGGAGGAGGAGGAGGAAGGGGTCTGCCTCTGTTGAGCAGTGACATCCGTCGAGGGTGCCCTGAACCGCCCCCCCCCTTCCACTGACACACCACCACCTTTCATCCGAACTGTAATTTTGCATAATTTGTCCTCTGGAGGCTTTTGAAAAAGAAAAGGGAGAGGAGAGAGGATGTTGACGACTGACGGGCAGATACTGAAAGGAAAATGGGGGACGCTTTTGAAATGCCAGGTAATCGAGGAGATTCCAACCTTTTGACCTTTAACTTCAAGCTAAAAACAAAATATAATTATGTGTAGTACGATGCTCCCCTGTTGTGGCTCGAGTGGTTTTGATAAATTGAGAATGAGATTATATTTTTCGAATACAACCGTTGGGGATCAATAATTTTTTTTTGAGTTACGGCCAAATATCTCCGAAAGTATCCAGCATTTTGTACTTATTAGAGCTGTGACGTGACAGCTTTTGTCGGTCACAGTGACAACTAGCTCCGGTGACTGTGCAGTCACTGTGACAAAAACCAGTGATTTTGTCACTTAAGTGACTACTGAGGGCCTGTTCTATAACTTTTTAATGTCACTATCACTGTTTGTTTCCACCCGTCCTCCCCATCAACGTGTGATTTAATTTGGGGCGGACGGTTGGAAAAGGATATTCCTAGGAACCCTGAAATCTTAGGCCCCCTGTAGCAGCTCGTTTGAGCAAATGCCTAATGTTACCGGACTAGCCAGCATCTGTGTGAATTTCATTCCCAGACCCAACAAAGCCTATTAATAGGGCAAATGAGAGAGTTTGCATCGGTTGTAAAAAAATATATATAATTCTTTTTCGAACTTTATCCGTGGAAAACTCCTATGAACGGCGAACCCACAGCCTCAAATGCAAACATGAAGGTGAGTCATGGATCAAAAACTGCAATGCACGAATTTACCTAGAAACATAAGCATAGCCAGAGGAGGGCAGGGCTAGGCAGTTGCCCACCCCTAGATGCATTCTGAAAGTACAAATCTTTCAAGATAGTCACATTGTGTTTCGTCGGCGCTCACTAAAAAACTAACTTCACGGATTTCAACGGGTTTTGTCGCTCAGGAAACGGATATCGCAAGGGTGACATAATTCAAAGACCAAATTCGCCGTTTTCGCTTCCTAGAATACCATTTTCGCAGACAGACACGGATTCAGTATTTGCTCAAGAGAGGTGCCAGAGAAATGGTGTGGTTCACTCTACTAAAACTGGTTTGACAGCCTTTTCACTGCCTAAAAATAGTTAAAACTAGCTATTTGAACTATAAAAACGGCTAAAGGGATTAAACTCACGCCCAAAATACAAAAACTGTCGATTCGCGTTTTGAAAATGGCTAAAACTGGACTTCTCGCGCCCTAAAAATTGGTGATGAACTTCTAAAAATGCCTAAAAAGATCATGATTACCGCCCGAAAGTAGCTAAATCAACCATTCGTGCGCTAAAATTGATCAGACTGGCCATTCTTGAGCCAAATATGACCATAGGGCGCGCTTTTGGCTTGACGGACTAATCAAGCTCTGAAAACGGCCAAATATGACTTCACGTACCCTGGAAATGCCTAAATAGATGATTCCTTCCCTGAAAATGGCAAAATCGACAATTTGCGCACCAGGAATGGTCAAACTTCATGGCCTTGGCTTGATGGACTAGGTTGGACTAGGTAGTTGAGCCCTGAAAATGGCAAAACTGACTATTCGTGTCTTTAAAATGGCTAAAATTACTATTATTTGAACCCTAGAAATTGCCGAATTTTCTTTACGAGCTCTAGAAATGGATTACTTGACGAAACGAGCTCTAAAAATGTCTGAACAAGTGACTCCTGCCCTGAAAATGTCAAAATAGGCCCTTCGGAGCGCCGAAAATGGCCAACCTGGCTGTTCTCGCCTTAACTTGGGACGTACCATTCGCTCCTACAACTGGAAAGACTGACTTTATGCGCCCTAAAAATGGCAATTATAGCTATTCAAGCCTTGAAATCGTCAAAACTGACTCTATGTGCCCTGAAACGCTGTGCCCAACAAATTTTGAAGTAAAATATTCAGTTTTGAGGTAAAGTGATATTTTTTGGGTGGAACCGCAAGTTTCAGGGTAAAATCGTCAGTTTAGGGACGTTTTTGGAATGAAATCGTAAGTTTTGGAATTAAAACAGTCATTTTTTGGGTAAAATGACCAGTTTTGTACTAACGTCATCAGTTATAAGGCAACACGTCAGCTTTAGCGTGATATCGTCTCTATTGGTATAAAATCGTCACATTTGCGATGAATTTGTCATTTTTTTTGTGAAATCACCTGTTTTCAAGGCAGAATGGCCTAAAATCACCCGTTTTGAGGAAAACTTGAGTTAAAGTGTGACATTGTCAGTTTTGGAGTAAATTATCTAATTTTGAGGGGAAATTGTCGTTTTGGGTGTAAAATATTAATTTTTGAAATGGAACAGTAAGGTTTAGTTTTAGGTTAAAATCGCCAGTTTTGTGGTGACATCTTCATTTGGAGGGGAAGGGAGCACATCAGCCTTGGCCAGGAATTTTACTTTTTTTTTTTTTTTTTTTTTTTAGTAAAATCGGCAGTTTTTAGTACTGAGTGGTCTGTTAATTGTAATTAAGATCATTCGTTTTTGATCCGTTTGGGGTTGAACCCGCCATTTTTAGGCGGAATTCACCAGTTTTGGGGGTAAAGACTTGGATTTTAAAAGTTGTGCTGTGAAATTTTTAGTTTAGGCGTAAACACTTCGTCTTTGGCGTAGAAACGTCAGTTTTGAAGTAAAATATTCAGTTATACTAGAGTGAAATATTCAGTTTTTTTGTTAAAAAACGTCAGTTTTGATTTAAAACCCTTTGTTGTTTGGTTAAAAAATGTTGAATTTTTACGTCTCTCAGACAAGACGTTGATGAAAAGTCGGTCACCCTGTATACTTGAATGCCAAGTATCGATTTCTGGGGAAATCGAATTGTCCGTTAATAGAAAAAGTCTGAATAGAATTGTCAGTTTTTGGATAGAAAATCAAGAGTAGAAGGCTAAAACCGATAATTTCCGAACGAAGATGTTAGTTTTTGATGGATTACAACCCTTTTTTGTGAAAACTCAGTTTCCGGGGAAGAATTTGACGATTTATTGGGTCTCTAGTTTCCAGTAGTAGTTGGTTAGTAGTTGGTCAAGGGCTGGCTACGCCCCTGCCTAGGAAGGTGTTTTAAAAAAAGTTAAATTATACAAGATCTAGCACAGGTCTTGGAAAACGAGGGTCTTGGGGAGAATGCTACTGAGTTCATTGGGGCGATAGAGGAACTGGTAAGCTGACAGCTCCAATTTTAATTCAAGAGACTCTAGCGCAGTGAAGCGATAGAAGTGACGAATGAAGAGGCGATTATAAGTGAAAAGGAATGTCACCGTTAGAGGGTCGGAACAGTGATTTCAACGTGGTCGTCACCGGAGCCAACAGTGACGGAGTATAGTCACAGTGACAAAATCACCGACAGTGAAATCACACCTCACCTCTAGTACCTATATTTGTGGGCGTGACTCGAGAAGTATTGGCCTAAGCGACCCCTGCAAAAGCTCATTCGATTCGGCACAGGAAATTAAAAAAGATCAACTAATGTGCACGTTGAATAATGTTTTTTTCTTGACTTTGTGCTCGAATTAAGCTCTTCCACCGTTCTCATCCACCGTTATTCAACTATGTATCTACGTATTATGTATACATATAATAATCACTAACTTGGAAACCAATGTCCAGTTTCTTTCAATAGGACTATGATTGTTTCAGAAAAAATGGAGCGAAGGTCAGCTAGAAAAGTCATGAGTGACGATCAAATAAGAGAGCTTTTGTTACGTTTGGAAGACGAAGAGGTTAATGATACGTTGCGAGCTCAGATGATGAAGATTTGTGGAACTGTGAAGAACCTGCCGATCTCCTGGACTCAATTGATGTGGAAGATGCTCAAGATCCGGATTTTGATCCCAATTCACATGATCTACCTTCCTCAGGCCATGAAACCGAATTGGAAGAGTTTGACTTGGAGGCTGCAGAAACAACAATATCGTGCAATGTTCTCCAAAGCGAACTACTACCAGATAGCCGCGGTCCCTCAATCCAAAATTTGACGGCATCAGAACCAGGGCACAAGCGTAAAGTGAAAATATCTTCGAAAAAAGCACCGGTCAATAAAAAATTGAAGCTTATTGCGGCATTAGATCCAAGCACTGCTTCTGACGGCACCACTGTGAAAAAAGCTGACTTTTTACTTACTTATAAGGGACCCAATTTCAGTGCAAAACAATATAAAGATGGAATAGCATTTTTGTGGAATAGCCAGCCGAAGTCCACCCAATAAAAAGTGACAAGGAAAAACGTAGTCCACATTCGGCCAGGACCAGTTGGAGAAACAAGAAATGCTATTGTACCCACAATAGCCCCTTTTGTAACCACAAAAGTGGTTTTTGAATCAGATTACACCGTGAAATTTGGTTTTCATCACAAAATTAGCCGCGAAACTGGTACATATAGTGAGCGAAATTCGTCAAATTGATTCTATTGCTAAGCAAGACCAGCAAATGTTTAAAAAATACAAATGTGGCGGTCCTGTTTGATTTCAACTTTTTGACGGAATCTGGGGGTGGGCAGCTGCCCACCCTGCCTGATTCTAGGCGAATTTGATCTATAACGGCCGAGTCCGGGTGGGTACCTACGGCTCTCTCAAAACTAGATTGGGGGGGGGGGGTTGGCTTTTCAAAAACCAAATGTCTAACGTCTGACCTCATTCAATGCCAATTTCGAGGATTGGACCTCTTTAATTAAATGCGGACATCGTGGGGTTGGCTACTCGACCTCAGTTTCTCGGGTTTACCCGCCTCCCACCATCATTCAAAAATGTCAATTTCGTTACCCCTTTGCTCATTCAGAAATCCACGTTTACTCTCTTTCAAAAACAGTCAACGTGGCTCTGTCAGAAAACGAATTATTTCGAGGGTTTGACTCATTCGAATCGCGCAGTTTGACACGACGACACGAGTCATTCCGTCAAAAATCAATTTCGCGGCGTGAGTTCGTTCAGAAAACGAATATCAGGCAATGGGCTCTCAAAATAACAATGTCGTGGTAATTTTAGCCAGAAATTTTTGCGTCAGACACCAATTATCGAGTTCCATGAGAGCAATAAAGCCTCTGAAATCAACCAATCGTTAATTAAATCGTCAAATAAATTTACCCGCACACTCAAAATATGTTAATTTTGGCTCGGCTCTTTATCGAGAAGGCCAGTGATGGCCCGAAACGATCTTGCCGTTGGAATGTGACTATTCTTCTCCTGTCAATCTGATTGGCTCACCAAAATACTTCTTTATACCTAATGTTAGGAGGCTAAAAATCAATACATTTATCAGTTGTCATGGTTTTTTTTTATCAGTTCCCCTGCTTTTTGTCATTTTTTAGAATTTTGTCTCAGTTTGCTGACATTTTAGTCAATTACTCGACTCTTTAGGTGGTTTTATAATCCATCAAAAATCTAATTTTGTGGGTCTCGACCAGTCCAAACACATATCCCGTGTGTTTGTTTCAATCAAAGTCATATGGAAAACCAAGTCTCCGTGGCGCAATTCGGAGCGTGCTGGACTGGTAATCCAGAGGTTGCGGATTCAAATCCCGCCGGGGAGCCACTTTTTCTCGAAACTCGAATCGTGTTGGGCTATGCCCTTCCATCATCGTCCGGATAATATCAGTCTAATTAATTTATTAATTAAAATACCGGCGACAGATTTATTCATTATATCCATCAAAAATTATACAAAAGTTAAGTGTTGGAAAAAACATATGATATCAAGATAGATATCTCGCTACAACTTCAAACCGAAAATAAATATAATAATTATTGTATTTGGCGCGTTTTCTCCTTTTTTATTCTTAACGGGAGCAAAAATCCCAACCCTAAATAAAAAACATTTTTTTCCTCGAGCCTGATGACTTGGTTTTCCATATGACTTTGGTTTCAATGAAAAACCTAATTTAACTTTGAGCTGCTTGGCCAAATTGGTGGATTACGCTCCATTCAAAAAACATTTACCGGATTTTTGCCATTTTAAAGCTCAAATGTTGCAGCTTACTTATGTCACTCACAGAACCGAATTCCTCGGGTTTTGGTCATTCATAAAGCACGAATTTACTCCCTGAAAAGCCAATTTTGTTGGATTACTGACACACAACGTACACGCGCGAAATCGAGATGTCCTGGGTGATGTTTCGTTTAACAAAAAAAAAAAAAAAAAAAAATCTGGGTTGGTGGGTCTGACTATTTTTAAAAACAAAGTTTCGCAGGGTTGTCCAATTCAAAACCAACTTGGGATTGACTCGCTTAACAATACAAATTTCTCACGTGTAAGTCAATTTAGTTGGTCCAACTTCTTCATCAATGTTACGGAGCGTTTTGGCTTTATATTATATAAACACTATTTATTTTGTAAGGATACTGCAATTGTTAACAAAAGCTCACACATGTTTATCAATTTTAATTAATCGTTTAAGGCCCAATTACACGAAGCGAGTAGCTCGGCCGAGTGACTCGGCCGAGTACTGGGCCAAGTACTGGGCCGAGTACTGGGCCGAGTACTTGGATGGAGAGCGAGCAGATGATTTATTTTGTAGTTATTTTGTTTAGTTTAGTGTTTCGCGTCAACATGGCACCGCGAAGCCTAAAGAGGAAATTGAAAAAAATGGTTAAACGCTATTGCAATTTACTCATTCCAGCATTTTTGGGGGAAATAGAACGTGCATTCATCGGCGGAGAAAAGCGTCTATGGGTTAGACCGTGGCTGTTAAGAAGAGACATGATGGGAGGATCCGCAACACTGTTGAGTGAATTTGAAAATGAAGACCTAAAAGAGTACAGTTCTTTCATGAGGAAGGGAAAACAGCAGTTTGATCGCTTGATGGACGAGATTGCCCCTAAAATTTCCAAAACAGACACCGTTATGCGAGTTTCTATCCCAGCAAAAGTGAAATTGCAAGCAACGTTTTGCTTTCTTGCCACTGGAGTGAGCTACCGCTTTCTGCAGTATTTCTTCAGAGTGTCAGAACCTGCTATAAGCAAATTCATTCCTGAAGTTTTGGACGCAATTTATGAAAACTTGAAAGATTTCATGAAAGTAAGTAAAATGAATATAACATTTCAATTTTTATTTATGTAAAAATTAACTTGTATGTACATGTAATCTAATTGGCTTAGTGCAAGGTGAACATTTCAAGGGTAATCATCAAAAGGTGAATTAATTATAGAACCAAGTTTATCTTGATTGTCAATGATTGGTTCTTCTCCGGCCGTAAACTGCTCCGAGTTTGATGGTGTTTGGGAGATCAGATTCATATGGTGTCGATGGGAATTTTGAGGTACTGATGCTGATGGAATTATAAATAAAGATGACGTAGATGGCGAATAGAAATTGCCATTCAGCCTAGTAGTAATAACCGGGGGAGATACTGATTTTCTTTCTCGTATATCCTCAATACCATAGTTTGAAAGAATATTCTGGATATCTTTCTGCGCCAAAAGAGCTCTTTCTTCTGACAGCTTCCTCAACTGCAATGCCACACTGTGTCCAAAGGCATCGAAGCTATCTTCATCGTCGTCATCAGCATTAATAGCCGTGTGTAATTCTTTGAGGTCCTTCACTGCATTCACAAGGCTCTTTGTTTTCTTTTTTGGAGGTGGGACGGGGAGAGGAGCGGATGTACGAGTATCACCCACGGTGGCTTGTGGAGCAGATTCTGAGGGTTGCATGATCGTTTCCTCTTCAAAGGCTGTCCGAACTTGCCCATCAGCTTCATCCAAAAACTGAAAAATAAAATAAAATAATAATAATAATAATAATAATAATAATAATAATAATAATAATAATAATAATAATAATAATAATAATAATTTAGAATTGAGATGTACAAGATGTGAGTTTAGTACGTGTTCCCTCCCCCGGACGCTTATTCATCACATTTTTCTAGATTATTGATCAATTAATTTATTTGTAGGTGCCTGAGAATAAAGAGGAATGGAACGCGATCGAAAATGGCTTCAGAATTCGATGGAATTTTCCTGGATGCTTTGGAAGTATTGATGGGAAACATGTTTCGATCCAAGCACCTGCGAATTGTGGAAGTGAATATTGGAATTACAAAGGCTCCAATAGCATTGTTTTGCTTGCCATAGTTGACCACGACTATTGCTTTCGTTTCATCAGCGTTGGATCAAATGGAAGAAACTCGGATGGTGGCATTTTCCGAAACTCTGCTATGTTCGACAAACTTGAAAACGGTTTGTTACCCAGTGGTGGTTTTATAGTTGGGGATGACGCCTTTCCCTTAAAACCCTATCTGTTGAAACCATATTCGCACAAACCTTTGACTACCAATCAAAAAATATTCAACTACCGATTGTCAAGAGCTCGCAGAATTGTCGAGAATGCTTTTGGCATTATTTCAAACAAATTTAGGATATTTCAAAAGTCAATAATGACATCCGTGGAAGTCACGGAGAAAATTGTACGAACTTCGTGTGCCCTGCATAATTATCTCAGAGTCTCAAACCCAAATGCGTATCTCCCACAAGGTACTACGGACGTTGAAGACTTTGATGCTGGCGTAATTATACCAGGATCGTGGCGACGAGAGACTAACAATTTAACTAGCATTGAACGAAATTCTTCAGGAAACCATTCATCCAGGCAAGCAAGAGAACTGCGAGACAGTTATGCTGATTATTTTTCTGGAGAGGGGGCTGTGCCTTGGCAAAACAGAATGATCTTTTAACACTCGTTGTTTCATTCGCCCAATTAATTTTTTTATGATTTTTACAATAAACTAGTTAATTACAAATACTGAAAAATGTGTAGGTACTTACATTGTCAAATGTTTTCCTCTTGTCACCGACGTACATCGTGGGTTCCAGCTCATTGAGCCATTTAACATTGGACTCATAAACAGAGCTTTTCCCGGCCCCCGATTTTTTGGATTCTGCATTTTTTTTCTTTTCTTGGTTGTATGTTGACCGTAAATTTTTAATTTTATTTTTCACTTCAGCCACACCAAAGTCGTTCATACTCATTGCTTCAACCAACTGGAGGTAAGCAGCATCCCGCCTGTGTTTATCTCTATAAGCTACCGATTTAAAATCCCACAAACACTCATGGGTTTTGTATTCCTCAATAAATTTCAAAGTTGTTTCAATCGACCACTTAGACATTTTGCATGCATAAAACAAATATCTAATTTTTTTTTTAACTAGTCGCCTATTCCCAACCAAAAAAAATGCAAGCAAATTAAGTAAAACATCTGATAATAGTAGAGAAAAAATAAATTTCAATACCAATTAATAATAAATTGAGTGCTATTAATGAGGGCTATTCTGCAACCGAACCCACAATAGGGCCGCAAAGAATTATCTCAGAAGGATGTGCCTTTAGGTACATTGGTGCTTGTTAAGCCCACATGCTCTTTTTTGTGAAAAAGTCGACCTAGCCAGTAGCCCCGTTGAACGTTGATAAAACAGCCAAGTTTTTTACTTCTGTTATCTCCATTTATTCTTCGTTTATTCAAAAACTATACCAATCAAGGAAAGCTGGAGAGCTCATTGAGTGGCGGTTTTTATCTAAGAATATAGGACTGGAACGGAAGCATGTAAAATTCAGCAGAAATTGGAGTACATCCTGCAGTACACGAGGAATTTCACTTACGTCACTTTTCAAACATACGTATAGAGACAAATACATGGGCATGACTGAATCAAGGATAAATGGTGCTATAACTGGAGTAAAATTGTGTCAAATTTTAGGAAATTTATAATTTTTGGCTGTTGTTTTTCAACTTCTAGACTATAAACTTCATTGAACGATAAAGCCGTGGCGTTTGGCCTTTGAAGTGAAGCGATAATGCTGATGATGGGCATGCATCGGAAATGGGCCCGAAATGCATTCCATGAAAAACACCACGGCTGTACCTTCAATGAAGTTTATAGTGTACAAGTTAAAATTGTGCGCTCGCTATAGATACGTTGGATCCCTAGGTCGACGTTTTGGTGAAAAAGTGCCTGGTGACTTGAAGCGTACATGATAGTATGTGAATTTGTCCTGTATTTATAGTCGTCACTCAAGCTGAGTATTTGCATGAACGTCTTCAAATCGGTCGTTCTAATGAGTGAGCCATATTATGCTTTGAACCGAAAAGAGCAAATACTCAGCTTGAGTGGCGACTATGAATACGGCCCGTTATCTTATAAGAAAAGCGTTTCAACTCAGCGTTTTATTCGCGTAACAAGTACGCGTGCAGAACAAATTCCGACCACATAGCTGAGTCCATTGTGTGTACGTCTATAAAGGGAAAGTATATATGTATATAGGACGCGTGAGGATTTGGGGGCAACGGTAGATAAATTTAAAAAGCTGAAGATTTATGTCTTCATGTAAAAGGCGAGGCCCGGCCCGGCCCGTCAATTAGTTTTCCCATACAGTCAGAGACTCAACGAACAAACTGTTTGAAGTTCCCCATTCCCCTTCTCGGGTTTCTCGAGAAAATTCGGGAAAATTATTAAATTCAAGTCATGTATTTCGTGTCATTCCCATTAATTGGTATAGAATATAAGGTAGGTTTTGTTTTATAGTTTAATATATACTTACAAAATAAAAATCAACGTCGAAAAGATGAATATTTTTAAAAAATTTAACGAGCCGGGCTTCTCGGTCTCCTTGGTAGGCCCATGAAATAGAGGCCCGCGCCCTGGAGGTCTCTAATATAGGTGGTACCAGTAGAAATTTAAAAAGTAACTAGGTACTTTCCGATCCATTTCATGAATAATAATGATGACGATAGGTAATGAATATTGATAAGTAATTAAACCAATAACTGTATTTATTTGATCTGTTTGTTTTTAATTCAACCAAATAACTTCTCGTAGTTGTCATCAAGAATACTTGTCCTTTTGCCCTTGTCATTACCCCAACACACTGGTCTTTCAATGAATTCTTGAAACATGGTCAAAGGGACGTTTTCAGTAGGTACCTATAGGTAGGTACTTTGCTGTTACTTTGAGATTTTTCGGTCTACTTACCTTGGTAGGTACTGAAAAATGTACCTTCGTACGAGTACATAGGTACATCTCAGTGTATGGTTAAAACTCATAAAATTTTTAAAAAATTGAAAAAACAGGTTTTCGGTCAAATAAAATGTATTAAAAGAATCGAACAAAGCAGAATTGATAAAATATCGCTGTAGAAAATGCGCGAATGAGAGGTAAACTATCCCAACATTCTGGTACTTTATTTGATCATGTTAAGGCCGGGGGGGGGGGGGTACCACTCGGCCGAGAAAATAGAACATGGTTCTATTCACTGACTCGCTCAAAATCACATGCTCGTCAATAGGCCGAGTACTGTCAGAACTGATTACACGGGGATTTACTCGGCCGAGTGCACTGTCTCGGCCGAGCACTCGGTACGTGTAATTGGGCCTCTTGCAAAATCACATGTTCGTCACTGGGCCGAGTACACAGCCTGAACTGATCACACGGGGATTTACTCGGCCGAGTGCACTGTCTCGGCCGAGCACTCGGTACGTGTAATTCGGCCTTTACTCGAAGTTCTTTCGTGAAAAATACATAAATGGGAAAAGGTTGATTTATCCATTTCTTTAAATTGGCGCTGCGGACTACAGAATGCCAAATATGAAACACAAGAGCACTTCACAATTTGAAGATGTACAAGACAGTTCTCACACGGGGTCTCCGTTTCGGGGATTTCATGGTCAAAGGTCAATCGATGAGGAGAGAACATCTCAGGATAGAGGTTATGATCTTTCTCTCCTTAGAAATTTTATGTTTGCTAACTTCGATGAAGATATCAAAGAGTGGCCGTATTATATCAACCGTTTAGAAATAGAATTAAGAAGACATGAGTTTGGTTACTCAATTCCTGACGAGGTCGTTTCCATTTTGTTTTTTTCATAAATTGGACGAACGCCTTTCAAGATACTAGTTGATCAATTTCGCCCAAGAGACGTTAAGGATGTACCTTACAGCGAGCTCAAAGGGGTTCTCAACGCTTGTTTCGTCAAGTCCACTTGTATTTTCGCTGAACGGCGAGCTTTCGCCCTAAGATTTCGCAAGGAGGGGGATTCTATCTCAAAATTCATTAATATGTTACGAACGTGATTTCGGTAATTCTCTGGAAGACTGCCTCGGGTGTGGGTTCCCCAAACACGACAAAAAATCTTCATGCCCCGCTACTGGCCAAACCTGCAGTGCGTGTGATAAACTCAACCATTTTGCGCGTGTTTGTGTCAACAGCCATCGAGCGGTTATTGTTAAGTTGGACAGCAATGGGTCCGTTCAGCACGCAAGATGTCTTGCCTGTGACCGGAAAAGACCAAGTTCCGGGAGTAGTTCAAGCTCAAGCACGGTTAACAGCTTATCGAACGTAGGAAGTAGGGTGATGCTGCCAGTGACACTAAATGGATACGAAGACGATCCAGGAACGGCAAAATCGGTCATAGGAAAGCAGTTATGGAAGAAAATTGGTTCCCCACGTCTAAGTCCCGCAGGAAATCTCGTAGCTTACACGGGAGTCACTGTCGAGTGTCGACACCCTGAGTAAAACTTCCTTACAACACCAAAAAAAGTGTCTTCGGTGTCAACACGATAACTTTTCTCGGATACGAAGTATCAGCTAAAGGTATTCGTCGACGCTCTCTTAAACTTCTCCAAGCCACTAACAGCCGAAGGTCTCCGCCGTTTTCTCGGTATCATGAATTTTTACCGCCGCATTCTTCCCTCAGCTGCACAATTTCAAGCACCTCTCCATTCCATTTAAATGGTCTTCAAGGAAAAAAACAAAATAGCTTGGACCCCAACGTTGAAGGCAGCATTTCAATCGTGCAAAGATCACCACGCACAGGCCACCCTTCTCACTTACCCTGACCCAACAGCTACTCTCGCTCTTTTCACAGACGCATCACAAATTGCGGTAGGAGCATCTCTTCAACAACGTGTAGCTGATCAATGGGAACCTCTAGCTTTCTTCTCTCAGAAACTTAGCCCTCGCCAGCAGCAATGGCCATCGTTTTATAGAGAACTCCACGCTGAGTATGAATCAATTAAACATTTTCGCCACATTCTCGAACCACGTCCATTTACAGTTTTCACTGACCGCAAGCCTCTAATTTACGCTTTTCGACAAGACAGAGACAAACTTCCTCCTATCCAAATCAATCAGCTGTCATTCATTTCTCAATTTACAACCGACATCCAACACGTCAGCGGTTCCGCCAACGTTGTGGCCGACGCTCTATCTCGGATCAATTCAGTCAACACCGATCCTCTCACACCGATCGACCTAAACACTCTTATACAAGAGCAGGAAAAAGAAGTTGAACTCTGATCTTGAGAAAATGGTCAATAACTCATCACTTCCGCAACTCTTGTTTGTGACACTTCAACCCCTAACCTTCGACCATTCGTTCCCTTGTCACTCCGACGCCGTGGGTTCAATACTCTCTTCACAACTTGAGCCACCCCAGGCGTCAAGTCACCGAACGTTACGTTTGGCCCCGAATTCGTCAAAACTGTCGATCTTGGACGCAATCCTGCAGTCCGTGTCAACGCGCCAAAGTCTCTTGACACGTACGTTCTCCTACAGGTTTCTTCCCCCCCACCTTCCGCACGCTTTGAACACATTTATGTCGACATAATTGGCCCTCTACCGGTACTGCCTGACAGTTGTCGACTCGTCGTATGGCTACTGGAAGATGCAACTGACAACAAAGTCGCTGAAGGGCTTCTTAACTGCTGGTTTTCTCGCTTTGGCTCCCCTCTTCGACAACCGATCAAGGACGGCAATTTGAATCCGACCTTTTCCACTCACTCGGATCAGTTTTTGGTGCTCACCGTCTACGCTCAACTCCTTACCACCCAAGCTCTAACGGTTTAGTCGAGCGCTTTCACCGACACCTCAAGGCTGCCATCATGTGCCACCCTTCTATGTCATGGCTACAAGCACTTCCCCTCGTCCTTCTTGGCCACCGAAGCGTATTTCGTGAAGATCTCACAACTTCACCAGCAGAACTTGTTTACGGTCAATCCCTTCGACTTCCCGGTGAGCTGTTGCAACCCCACACTCCTACCCATCCTGAAGATCCCTCGAATTTCGTCTTAAAACTACGTCGGCAGATGGAGGATCTTTGTCCAGTCCCCACGTCAAACCACTCGTCAAACAAACTGTTGTGTTTGTGGGCATTTTAATGAGTACCTACCGAAATAAACGAACAGAAACTTTTATTAGCGAATCGTATAAAACCAAAAAAAACTGATACTGATATGGAAAACATAGGGAACAGGGAAGGAAGGTAATTGATATATTTGTTAAGGGAGTTCTGGGGAAAACAGGACGAAGCTAAACGGATTGGGATACAACATCTCTTCTTCTCATAGTGAATTAAATTAATTACAAAAAAACAAATCATGAAGCGGTAAAAAGAAAGGAGAAAAAAAAATTGAACAATGAATGTTACGGTGAATATCTTAGCGGCGGCCGGATCACGCGCTTCGTTCTGCGCGGTAAAGTCCGACAAGGCGAACCTGAGACATTCGGCGGCGGCGTTCTCACCTCGGACGTCGATGGGCTTCCCGGTGGAGTCTCCACGTCTGACAATTGAGATCGCTCGTAGAAGCGGACGCGTCTCTCTAGCTCAGGTGACCCTGGGGCAGCACGTTCGCCGAAAGGGATTTGCATTCCCGGCCCTCGAAGCATTTGGTCGACATGCCGTTTGTACCGGACGTCCCGACACTCGATGTCATAGTGGAGATCGCCGAGCACGGCAGCGACTCGACCCTGAAGCCATTTAGAGGAAGACTTAGTAGTCCCCTAGCCTCGAAATTAAACGACGTCTCCTAATTGGAAGTGTCGAAAATTGTGGACTGATGGTATTTTCATTTCTCTTTGTTGTTGGAAATCCGGGAGAGCCAAATCTAGGCGTCCTCGGATCGCTCGATTTAGAAAAAGGACAGCGGGTGCCAGCCCAGTAGTGGCGTGTGGAGTCTTTCTGTACTGGAACAGGAAACGATTGAGGCACTGCTGGATAGTTGAAGTCGACGCTTGCGCCGCTCGTAGTGCTTTCTTTACGGTTTGTACCGCCCTCTCCGCCTGACCATTAGTTGCGGGATGGTATGGTGCGGTACGCTTGTGGTATTTGACACATTGCACTTAAGAAAACGCGTGAAGTCGCTGGATGTAAACTGAGGCCCATTGTCAGTGACGATAGCAGTAGGGGAACCGTATGAAGAAAACAACTTTTCCAGGATCGCGGATGTCGACTCTGTTGTTGAGGAGCGTGTGACCTCTACCTCCATCCATTTGCTGAAGGCGTCCACCACGATAAGCAGGTACAAACCATTCATCATAGGACCAGCATAATCCACATGGATTCGCTCCCATGGACGTGAAGGGTAGTCCCAATGGTGCTCTGTGAACCGCTCTGGGCGTTTAAGTTTTGCCGGCACACTGTACATGAGGCGGCCAAATTTTCCAGGTCGCTGTTAATTCCAGGCCAGTACACGAAACCTCGCGCCAAGCCCTTCATTTTCGACATACCCATGTGCTCTGAATGTAGTTCCTCCAATATGAGGGGGCGAAGTTTAGTTGGGATGACTACTCGATTTACGAACATCTCGTTCACCGCGCTTCCATTTGCCGAGATTGTGTCCTTGTAGAACGATTTGGAGAAGCGGACCAAGTTCCGGATCTGCCGCAGTTGCTGCAGCGATCTGCTGAGAATCGACAGGAAAATTCGAGATCGAGTGGAGCATGAATTCATCAAACTCGTCGGCCTCTCCAGGCGCAGGAAGCTTCGGTGTTCCCGGAATGGAACGTGACAGGTAATCGGCATTGCAGTGCTGAGCAGTCGGACGATATATGATCTTGTAATTGAAATGTGTCAAGAAATCAGCGTAATTGGCCATGCGTGAAATACATAATTTTGGGAGAGTTGTTGACGGATGAAATATTTGAGTTAACGGCTTGTGATCGGTAATTAAGGTAAACTGCCGAGCGTAGAGGTAATGAAAGAATTTCTGGCAAGCCCATACTATTGCTAGCGCCTCTTTATCGATCTGAGGATATCGGCACTGTGTGGAAGTGAAAGCTTGACTGGCGTATGCGACTGGACGTTCGGAACCATCTTCCAGGCGATGGGAAAGAACAGCGCCCCTTCCGACCGGACTGGCGTCGGTTGCCAGGAGGAGCGGTAGTCGATCGTCGTAAGGAAGCAGGACCGTATCCGAAGAGAGGATGCAACTCAGCGTGTTGAAGGCTTCCTCGCATGCCGGATTCCACTGGAAGGGAGTAGACTGAAGGCAGGCCCGAATAGGCCAAGAAATGGTACTGAAATTTGGAATGAATTTTGAATAGTATGTGCATTTGCCTAGAAAAGATTCAGCCGTTTTAGGATCGGTTGGAACAGGCGACATCAGCAGAGCTTTAACGTATTCTTGACTGGTATGAATGCCGGTTTCGTCAATGGTATGGCCAAGAAAATCGATCCGATTTTCGAAGAAGCGGCACTTCGCCCGATTCAATTTTAGCCCCACGTCTCGGAAGCGCTGAAGGACGGTGGTTAAGACCTTTAGCATTTGTAGAGAGTCTCTAGCGTGAACAAGAATGTCGTCGTAGAAGTTAATAACGTTGGGAATCCCCGCCAACACTTTTTCCATCTCTCTCTGCCACGTAGCCGGAACAAAGGCTGCACCGTAGACAGCACGAGTGGGACGTATTAAACCGTGAGTCGAGGTGTTAAGAGTAAGAATTTCGCTAGCCATCGGGCTTAGAACCAAGTGTGAATATGCATCTGTAACATCAAGGTGGCAGAAAATTTTGGAGGTGCCGATTTGATTAAACAAATACTTAGCTTTTGGAATCGGGTGCTCGTTGATAATCATTAGCGGATTTACTGTTGGTTTGTAGTTTCCTGTAATACGTAACTGACCATTCTTTTTCGCAACCACGTGTGTCGGCGAAGCCCATTGTGACGACGCGACGCGCACATACTGGCCCGATGCTAGTTTGCGGTCAATTTCGGCTGCGTAACGAGCCTTTAACGCATAAGGCACCTCAATGGGGCGAGCGAATACGGGTTTGGCATCTGGAATCAGATCAATTGAAATAGGATCCGTTTTCAGGACACCTGCCTGCTCATCGAACACATCGCTGAACTGCGCTAGTAGAGATTCAAACTCCGATGGACGGTTCTGCGCACTTAGTACTGTGTTCGTGCGAAGAATTTCTTGGAATGGAATGTCGTGAACAAATCTGGCAATCCATTGTCTGCCAATGAGGGTGGAAACTGAGTCTTGTCTGCCATTGTAGGTGACGGGAAGTGTAATTTTCCCGATGCATTTGATAGTATCGCCGGAGTAGCTTTTAAATATCCTATCTGAAGGAGTTAACAAAGAAGAAAAATTAGGTATCAATTTTCGAATAGTATTAACACTCATCATGGAACAAGCAGCTCCCGTGTCGGGAAGACTTTTGGAACGTCTTTAGGGGGGCCGGCTCATAGCCAAGCCTGAAGACATCTGTACCCGAACGAGTCCCCTCCTGAAGCCCCAGCTGGTCGGACGCAAAAGAGGTTGCCTTCATTTCGTACGCAATGGTTAAAGCCTCCTGGAAGGTTGTAGGTTTTTTTGAAACGATCTCGTCGCGAATATCCCTGCGACGAATACCATGGAGGAACTGAGCAATCAACGCTCGATCCAGGTACTCCTTGAATTCGCAACATGCGGACGCAGCACGTAACCGCGCAGTGTAAGCCTTAAGAGTTTCAGTGGGTTCCTGCTTAACCGCTCGAAACTTTATCTCCACCGCATACATATTGACTGGGGGATCTAAATGATCGATCAGCATAGCCGTGATTTGATCGTAAGTCAGCGCATCGACAGAGTTGGGCTGCTGAAGATGCTCTAAGTGTGTGTTGAGGTACGATCCCATGTACACTAAAACAAGTTTAGCCTTCTCAACCGGAATGGTGACCTGAGCAAGTTGCAGAGCTCGGCTGAAACGCTCGAAGTAAACCTTCACAGAAGGAAAACTAGCGGGCTCGTATTGTTCGAACTGATCGCGACGATGTTCGCTCGGAGCCGGAACTTTAGTGGCTTGTCTGCGAAGAAGCTCCGTCTGCGTTTGTTGCATTTGCTGAATGAGCTGAGCCAAGGGCAAGGACACGCCCGCACCACCTTCAGCCATCGATAATACTGACCGTACTCACGAGGAAGAAAGAAAAAAAAACCGCACGTATTAGTAGAAAAAGCGCACCACTTCTGACACCACTGTTGTGTTTGTGGGCATTTTAATGAGTACCGAAATAAACGAACAGAAACTTTTATTAGCGAATCGTATAAAACCAAAAAAAACTGATACTGATAGGGAGTTGCTATTCTGCCACCCTTGTCGGCTACTCCTATCTTCGCCGCTTGGCAGCTCTGCCACTGTCAAAAGTGAGCTTCCCTCCACTTTTTTGTTTTGATTTCTCAGCTTTCTGTGGGTATGCGCATTTTAATTTTGGTCCTGTACGGAGTGTAGATTCGAGTTAAGGCCTACTCCAAGTTGAAGCAGTAAAATGAGACGAATATTTGATGAAAAAATGAAGTAAATAAAAAATCGTTCCAAGTAGGTTCAACGTTTTTAAAAAGCGTTTCTTTTTCTTTACACACAAGAAGAGAAACTGAGTTAAACAAGTAGTTCAATAATGTATACAACATCATTTTTAAGTTAGCGACTAGGCAGTGGATCACCTAAGAATTTAAAGAATTAAATTTTCTCTTTTTACGCGTGGGAAGTTCCCTGATTTGATCGGGCAAAAGAGCAATATTGTTGTTTTCTTCGAGCTCAATACACTTATTGAGCTCTTCTTGAGTTTTGTTAAGAATTTCTAGTAAACTAGTTAAGTCTTTCCCATCTTTTTTCAAAAGAAAAGTTGAATCATAAATATTCTTGGCTGTCTCGCGAATTTTTTTTACTGTGTCGACGTGAGACTGAATCGAATCGGCTGCTGGCTCATCCGGTGGTTCCTGCGTTCCATGCTGCTGGTGCTGGCCAATTTTGCCAGGTTCTTCAGCTAACGGGAGTTCTTGTACATTAAAAATTGAATATTTAGCATCTAAAGTTAAATAGGGACTGTTGATGTACTTTTTTGGTAGACTAAAAAAATCACGAGTTGGCACAAAAATTATCACCGCACAAATATGCTTGCAGGGAAATCGAAATTTCTTGAAGTCTGTGCAAGAACAACAGGGAACGTTAAAATCTACTACATGGTGCTCATTGGCATTCGTTTCGCTTCTCATTTTGAAAATTCCTTCCTCCTGCATGTGGATCAATTCTGAAGAATATACACTAAGAGCAGATGTGTATCGTTGATAAACGTGTTTTACAAAAAATAATGGTCTATTAACGAGAAAGGGGGGCACTTCCGAACTACACACTTTGTAGTGACCGCTTAATTTACTGTTTTCTTGCTGGTATTTTTTTAAACTGTCCGGTAAAAACTCTGTAATTATCACGTCTAGAACACCACACAGGGACTTGTCCGTATGTTGGTTGAGGTAGGAATGTTTCATGATCCTATTAAGATTTTCAATCCCATTATTGGTTGAAATTATGAACGTGAACTCTTTATCGAAGAACATCTTAGTCCATTTCTCTTTTTCTGCTAACCAAGTGCTTTTGAAATAGTTTTGGGCCTTTTCATTTCCTTTCCAAGCCTCGATCTCGAATAATTCCCCAGTAGATGTGGCGAATTCTTCTTCGGTCGTACTAGATGCTATGCGCCGCCAGTATCGCAATAGTTCCTCGCCGTCGGTCTTGTTGACATTGTCCCTTTTTTTAATCCACCGGATCCATGCTTGTTCACGATGGAAATCACACAAATAGATCCTGCATCCGAATACAGCGGTAATGGCGTTGATTTCTGCGTCGCAATAATCAACGATGCAATACGTCGGCTTCCAAGCTGGGTTCCATTGTTTGAAAATGTTTAGCGCCTCGGATATTGAACGGGTGTCTTCATTGCTGATTATGAATACCCCAACGACAACATAGTGGCTATTAGTTTTTACCACAAGGCTGAACAACGGAAGCGCATACTTCGTTGTTTTGTACGTCGCATCCAGGAGAACTATACTTCCGTATCGTTCGATTAAGTCTTGCTGCCAAGCAGTTTGAAAGCAAAATATGAAAGATGCATTTTCATTTTGTGGCCGAAAAAAAACTTTTCCACATGTTTCCTTCTTCCACTGCTCAGCCTTCGTCGACAATGCCACTTGGTCGATTTTGCTTTGTTTCGTTTGCATGATGAACTTCGAAACGAAATTCTGAATAATTTTGCATGTGGGGAAAAACGCCCGAGAAAAGTGGGTGACATTGTCCGATACGTTTTCTTTAACGTAGCTCCGCAGCAGCATTTTTATCGTTCTTATGTTGGTGATCCCACTATCTATGTGCTTTTTTATTTCACCTTTTAAAGAGTCATCCAATTCCTGATTCATGAAAGATGTGGCGATTGGGTGGTTGTGTTGGCCCGGACTGGATAATGAAATGTGGTATCTCACCAAAGTTGTCAGCGAATCCGACAGCTGTGGATTTTCCAACACCTTTTTTCGTATCTAAAAAAAGACATTATTAACCAGCTGAACAAATAAAATCAAAAAGTGAGTAACCTCTGACGATCATACTTACAATCTGTTTTTCATCCCGGTTATTGGGATCCTCAACTTTATATTCCGGGAACACAAGTATTTTAGACACTGTCATTTTGGCCTGGCAGTTCATTTTTTTTGTCTCGTGTAACCAGAATCTCTTTTTTTTACCATTTGGATGATCCTCCTAAGCGAAAAATGAACAGAGTGAAGGGCATCATTTTTGACTCCCATGGCCCAAGGAATGAATATCTACTAACTTGTGGCTGGTCCGATTTCGTTTTATATCTTTTAGGACCATGGCTGCAGTGGAACAGAATGTTCTCCTTTCGCAAAAAAGGGCTCCCACAAAATGGTATTGACATTCCTTCAGGCCGATTGTAGCTGAATAGCAATTGGCTTGGCCCTGGACGTTTCGAGTCAACTGGAATATTTGATAAAAAGTCATTACTGTCATTCACAGTGCACCTTTTGTGTGTCGTACAATTATTTTCTATAAAAATTATTATAGTAACTATTAGCGATTTCCATTTGCATAAAACTCCGTTATGAAGCCGATCATTTCCACCCGCGTCTTCCGTGAATTATAGCATATGGTAACGGAGAAGACGGGTGGAAATGCTCGGCTCCAGAGTGGAATTTTATGCAAATGGAAAACGACATAGGTTTCAATGCGTTCATTATTAGGTATTTTTGGGCGACATACAAAAGTTACAAATTTGTATAGGTTGCATACACATAGCAACATGTGTTCGAATGGTTTAAAAACTACACAACTTGCAAATGGAGAACTTGCATGAATCTCAAATTGGGTAGAAAAGCATACCGGTGATTTGACCCGTGAACTGAAGGATACCAACGGAAGTTGCAACCCGATTGGTGCGTTTTAAGATTTTTGAAAAAGGTTCAAAGTTCTTCAGAAGGGGATGGATGGTGCGTGGGGAAATGACGTAAATACTTACTTGTGAAGCATTTGAGGGAACTCTAAAATTGTTTGTTTACAAATAACATGAAAAATGTATTCCCAGTAAACGCGTCTAACCGCATCATTAATTTCAATAAGTAAGTTTTGACGTAATCGAACCCCCACTCAAAATTTTTAAAAATTCAATAAAAATGCATCCTTAACTGATTTCAAAGTATAATGTGAGCAATAGACTTGTGGAAGAGCCCTCTTTAAGCAACACCAACTTTTGAAAAATGTGCAAGTTCCCCATTTTGAAACTTATGTAGGTTTGGAGGGTCGCCCGAAAATACAGATTAAAATAAAAACAAACAGTGAAACTACTCGCCTCTATTTATTTCGATTCCCCCTCTGTCAAACCCTAGACTCCAAGTTAAAGTTTTTGAAAAATAGGCTGTTTAAATTTATTCGTGTCCTCCTAATTTGCGGACAAACAAAACGAATTCCGTGGACCAGCCCATAACTCAACCTAAAGTGTTATGACTAGGCTGATTTTCTGCATTTAGACTCTGTTTCGAATGCAGTACAAACCATCAAAATTTGGTGGCTTTTCTGACCCCCTTCTCCCCGCACCGGAACGTATTGAATGAGGAAGTTTCACATTTTCCAAAAATATATTTTTTCAATGAGGCATATCAATCCTTCCATGAAAATGAATTAAATAAAAATTTAAACCCCTTCAGAAATATTTTTTATTTAAGGCCCGTTCACAAGCTCTGTGCAATGCGTCTGTGGAGTCCATGTATCCTACCAAAATGCTTAATTTTTCGAGGGAATAAATTTGTTTGGTTGCATAGACTCCACACAACGCAAACACAGAGCTTGTGAACGGGCCTTTAACAAAAGTTGACATATTGTTTGAAATACCGCCAAAACGAATATTTTCCGCAACGTAAAGCCGACTCTAACATGCGGTATTTGCCAAATAACGAGCAAAATATTTTTCAATTTTCAGCTGGTCGGTTTCTAGGCAAAGCTAGAAATTGATTAATATTTTGCTCGGATTTGGCTAACACCGCATTGTGGAGCCGGCTTAACATCCCATGTATTTTCAGACTTTTCTTTCCTCTAAATAGCTCATCTGTTTATCCTCCATTATTTTATTATTGAAGAGCTCTAGTAGAAAATAAGGCGAAAAAACACAACAAACTCCTCCCCGACAGCAATAACGTTACAGGCGAATTTTTTTCGGAAGGCATTATGACGCTAACATGCTAGCTGGCGTGTTTGAAATTACCTAAAACTTCAAAAATCGTGTATTTATTAACTACTGGGTTATTTTACGAATGGATCCCGATTCATGCTTCATTTTAGCGTAAATTAACGTAAAAAAATAGATTTATGAATAAGTTCAGAAACAGTGAAACTTCCTCATTCTGCGGACCAGCCCACAACTCGCCCTAAAAGTGTTCAGAGTATTTTCTGTATTTATACTCTGCTTCGGTCTCCAGAATCAGATCGTTCAGAACAAGATCAAATCCGTCCTGCCCCAATACGTGATCACTATAACCGGCGAGTACTGTAGTTTTAAAAAGGCGACTATGTCTGTCCACTTAGGGATGGACTCTCACCCGCCCTTGAATTTAGTGGAATGAGCTTCCTCTTTGCCCCTTCTCTAAAAATAACGCACTGGGAATAATTTTAGAACAAATGATCACTGTGTAGCGTCTATACGTAACATAGTTCCCGTAGTAGAAGTTTTGTTGTTGAGTTCTTTAATATTTTTGGTGGCTTGAGAGTCCATCACTATGTGGACAGACTATAGTTAAAAAATAGCGTTTTCCATTTACCTACCTAAAATTCTGCTCTAGAGCAATTCATTGCCATCCGTCTCCTCCATTAACATATGTTTTAATTCAGAGAGGACGAGCGGAAATGAAGTGCTCTAGAGCAGAATTTTAGGTAGGTAAATGGAAAACGCCAATAGGTATCGCGTGTCGCTCAAGAATAAGATGCTGAACAAAATATGACGTATATTTACTTACACTTTTTCTTTCTGCGAAGGGTGTAGGAATATCCCTCAATCTTCAGGCGTTTGAAAAATTTGGAGTATTCCTCGTCACCGTCGATAATAATTATTGTTTGAGATGATGAACTTGCCATTATTCACAAATCACAGTAACGATTTACTTAAAATAGAATTCAGGAGGCAAAATTATAACGTTATCAAGGAAGCACAGGAGCAGCAGAAGCGCTAAGCCTCCCATAGCGGCGGAAAATGGAGTAGCCGGCAAGGGTGGCAAAATAGCAAACCCCATACTGATATGGAAAACATAGGGAACAGGGAAGGAAGGTAATTGATATATTTGTTAAGGGAGTTCTGGAGAAAACAGGACGAAGCTAAACGGATTGGGATACAACACAAACCATTTATTTTTCAAGACCTCGATACCTGTTCCCATGCATTCCTCCGTGCTGACCATATACTCGCCGTTGTTTGCAACCACCCTACTCGGGACCGTATCCCATCTTGAAGAGAAACTCCAAAATCTTCGTTAACAACAAGCACGTAACCGTCAACATCGACCGACTCAAACCTGCTTATATTTTACCACCAGAGCCGCACGTTGCAACCATTTTGCCTCATCGCTCTCTCAATCCCTCGTATCACACAACATCACGACGTCAAGTGCGCTTCGCTTCCGAGAGACTCCCAGTCTCCCCGTAGGGGGCTATTTGTGGCGTCATCTTTTTGTTTTCATTAAGCCTGGTCCAGACGCTACGTTTTTCGCAACCTCTTGCCTGCGCAGTTCAAGACGTTGCAGACAAAACGTTGCGTACGGACCGGAAAACTGTGCAGTTTTGAGTCCCTGGGGAAGACTGCACAGTTCCAGCGATAACTGAGCTTAAGCCTGGTCCAGACGCTACGTTTTTCACAACCTCTTGCCTGCGCAGTTCAAGACGTTGCAGACAAAACGTTGCGTATGGACCGGAAAACTGTGCAGTTTTGAGTCCCTGGGGAAGACTGCACAGTTCCAGCGATAACTGAGCTTATGAGCTCTGAAAACCGTGACCTGCACGGACATGTCGTTGCGTGTAGACACTTGCTCCGTTTTCTGATTCGTTTCTTCCTCAGTTTTCCTCAAAGTCATATGGAAAACCAAGTCCTCAGACTCAAGGAAAAAAATGTTTTTTATGGCGATATCACACAAAACTGAGCGAAAAATACTGCACGTACTAAAGAAAACTGTACCGTCTGGACGCAACGTCTTCATTCCGTCTTAAAACTGTGCAACTTAAAACGTTGTGCAAAACGTAGCGTCTGGACCAGGCTTTATGAGCTCTGAAAACCGTGACCTGCACGGACATGTCGTTGCGTGTAGACACTTGCTCCGTTTTCTGATTCAACAACACAGTAGGCAAAAATTGACCAAAGGAGAACCTCCTCCATGGCGATATCACACAAAACTGAGCGAAAAATACTGCACGTACTAAAGAAAACTGTACCGTCTGGACGCAACGTCTTCATTCCGTCTTAAAACTGTGCAACTTAAAACGTTGTGCAAAACGTAGCGTCTGGACCAGGCTTTATTTTTGGTCATGTGAATAAAATGAACAGTCTTTGGAGAAAATTGAAATAAAAAAGTTTATACAGTTCTTGGATCCATTTGCGGAGATTAATTTAAGGATACTGCAATTGTTTACAAAAGCTCACACGTGTTTATCTATTTTAATTAATCGTTTACTCGAAGATCTTTTGTGAAAAATACATAAATGGGGAAAGGTTGATTTATCCATTTATTTAAACTATTCGCTTTATTGTCTCTTTACACAAAACCATAGCTGATTCCTTTAAAAAAGTTCAAGACGGTTAATTACACCCCCCCTCCTTCATCGGTTGTTTAAACGAGATGAAATCCGAGGTTTTCTCGTTTCTAAAGTTCAAATTACTCGTGCGTGCTAGATATCACATTTTGTTTATTTTTGCGGTATAAATTGACGTCGACGTTATTCTGGATTGGAAGGGGATGTAAAAGCAAAATAAAGTGGTATAGCAAGAATTTTGTTATTTTCTTGAATGTAATCGGAGAGAGGGAAGATGGTGTCATTAAAAAATATCAGTGAGCGTGGTTTGAATCTCTTAGTGCCCCCCCCCCTTCCACACACTTCTTAACCACCATCCATGACGTTCTCTTTTTTTATTTCTTATTTCCCTTGAACACCAGAGTCCCCCCACCCTCCTGATTATCATCAGAGCATAACGCCCCATCTTTTTTCTTCTCATCACAAAGCCCTTCATCCACCGCACTAAGAACTTGCCACTTCGCTCTCATATTTCACAAACCCATACCAAAGTCGTGGATAAAAAAAACAACATGGATTGATATTGCGGGGAGTGACCCCCCCCCCACCATTGAGCAATACTCATCATCGAGTCGCTTTTTTTTTTTTTTTCGACATTCTGTCGCGCGGGGGGGAGGGGATCCACTTTCACCATTAAAGGATAATGGAAAAGTCTTTTCTCCATTCAATTTATTTCATCAACCTTGTTACCAGTAATATCTTTAAGAAAACTGATTGGATTACCCCCTACAGTCTCAGCCGCCCCCCCCCCACACAACCAGTTTGAGCACTTTCAGTTGTACCCTCACCCACCCATTCTTTATTGGAGAAACCATCGCGACTCTTTTTCGCTATGTAGCTGCTTTTCTTCCTTCTCCTTTCCATCATCATTTCTCTCTTTTTTATATAAAATAAACTTCAGCTTCCTTTAAAGTAAGGCTCGAAAATAACTTTCGTGGGGGAGTTAGTGATTGGTGTTTGTGGGGGGGGGGGGTTGGTGAAGAAGAGAATTCCAATATAAATTTTAATGTTATATACTTCGAAGGAATTATAAACTACTTTATCAAAATCAATGGAAGAACATCTTTTCAGGCCTGAAAGCCATGGAAGGAGGAAGCAACGTGAAGGAATATTTATGTTTTTGAAATTTTGTAAGATGAAGAAATCAGTGAAACGCCTAGAAATTTAACAAAAGGATCGGGAATTCTCCTTCGAATTTCAAGAGAGGAAAGCAGGGTCGAGATATTTAAGCGTTAATATTTTCCAGTAATCTCATAGAAGGAAAAGTAGAAGTCAACATCCCCTCCCCCGCGCACACCACCACCATTGATGGGTAATTGTTTCTGAGAGGATACTTGATAAAGGTTAGCTGTTCTTCTTTCAGTTCGAACCCTTCACAGTTCATCCACCCATAACCAAGTCTAGTCTCTTTCCACTCGTTTCCCTCTTTTCACAGTTTTCATTTCCTACGTCGATCTCATTAGAAGTTCTGTCTCTTCCCCCCTCCCACCAAAAAACCTCTCCTCGCACCCTTCAACACCTCATTTCTTCCTATCCTCTCATCACCGCCACTCCCCACCACGATGGTGATCATCATCATCATCGTCTCTCATAAGCTTTTACGACGAGATAATGGTGCGGGCCTGTCAATGGCACAAGTTCTGCCCCAGAGAGTTTCCAAATGGGTGATGCTGTTAGTGGCGGTGGTGGGGGGGGGGGTTCTGACAAACAGTGCCTGAGAGTGTTTAAAGCGATGAGTCAATGTTTGCATTTTACTCTCCGCCGCATGCAAGTGGAATCCGCATACCCCTCTTCAACAAAACGCCAGTGTTTTCATCGACTGGCGTATACGTTTATAAAGCTTGCACAATCTTAAGGGTATTCGAGCGTGTATTGGTAATTGAGCGCGAGAGTTTGCAACGAATTGCAACTCGGTTTATCTGCGTTTGCGGGGCTCTGTTTTGAACTAGTGGGTAGAACCGTAGTAAAAACTGTTGTCGGGCGGGTGGGAGAAGCTTGATATTGAAAATGATTACAATTTCTTGGAACAATGGCTTTCACGCTTTGAAAACCTGATCCTTTTAATCAATTAAACTTCAACTGATTTATCAAAGAGTTTTCAAATGACGATAACTTTTTCTTTTCCTTTGAGGGGCTCTCATTAACATTTTCATCCAGGTTTGAATGGTGGTCTGGAGGTGGGGCAAGAACTCCTGACCAGTGCTACAGAAAAGTGTATTCGATTAAGAAGTCATAACTTTCAATAATTTTGCCACCAAATCCTAAATTTGAAGTGGATGGAGGCCTCCTGATGAGGTGAATGCGAAGAGTAAGGCAAGAAAATCAAACGTTTTTCTATACCTTTGAAGACGGCGAATGTTGCTTGTTTGGTGTGATAGCAGGGGGACCGACAAAGTTTTGGATGATTTAAAAAGTGGACTGGGATTTTTCCTCTCGCCTCAAGGACGGCGGAGTCGGATGCTTCCACCTCCAGAAAAACCACTGCCATTGTCACACACGTTCCCTTCCTCGTTGACAACCCAGCATAAATATAGCAGGTGATGTCATCCCGTGGTGTCAACTTCCCTTCTAGCTGGTCTTGTTCAAACGTCAGTACCTAAAACTAGTGAATTTCTCCCCTTGAAACCCCAATTTCGTGGATTTCGCACTTGGAGAAATAAATTCCCCGGTTGAAACAATTGCAAATTTGCAATTTATCAGGTAGTTAGCCCCATAACTGGCGAGTTCACTGATATTTAGCCGATTTTGCAGATTTTTCGCACTGATATCCCATTTTCGCAGGTATGACTCAATCAAAATTCAAACTCGAATTTCGCTCTAAAAAAAAAAAAAAAAAAAAAAAAAAAAAAAAAAAAAAAAAAAATTGATTTTTTCTCGCAAAAAAACATTTCGTTAATTAAAATACGTGGAGGGGCCCTTGTTATGTTTTCTATTCTACTGATTATTATGCTTCATATTTTACTTTTCTACTTATTCTTTCTGTTCGAGGCAGCTTCAAAGCGTCGATTGTTTTTTAATTATTTTCAAGACCGAGCCAGTGATTATTATCACAAAAACGGAACAAGCTGTTTTATAGAATAATAAAAAAAATTCGCACTTGCTTGGTACCCTTCGAGAAGAGCGGTGGTATTTTTATTATTATTCATATTTGTGCCGAATTGTTGTAATTTTGAACAAGTCGCCCTCGTTTATTCTACTAGTCGGGTCTATCGTCAGTACTTCGACATTAGTGTCACCCGGCGTCTTCTATTTCTTCAAAATATCGGCGTTCGTTTTCTTTTTATCGTCAAATCATCAAAGAGCTGCGACACCCACGTCGTCGTCGATCTCGATCAACTACGGATCAATTGCGATCCATCCACCGTCGTTATCTTCTCGCGTTGCAATTGAGCAACACCTCCCGGTGCTAAGGCTACTATATAACCCGAGTACGGAAACACGCGATAACCGCCATATTTGGTCCCTCCGGTCGGTATCACTCGGGTCTTGATAAGTGTTTTTTCTTCCACACGTCTCTTGATTGTCTCTCTTCAGTTCTCAAAACTCATACCATCTGATTTCTTCTTTTTTTTTTTAAACAGCTTCATTCTTCTTTTTCATTGTTATTATTAAATGGAGTGACTTCACAAGCGATAAAAAGACGGAGGGACCAAATATGGCGGTTATCGCGTGTTTCCGTACCTGGGTTCTAAAGGTTCTCTACCGGTGCGGGAGTTCTATTCCCTGTCCATCGTCTGACATTTCCCAAGTTCGATCACAATTCTGGTAACGGTACGTTCAGTCTTAGCGGTAATAATCGTTGTATTCGTGTCTTAAAAATTTCACATTTATATGTCTTACAGCCAGGGGTGGGCAAGATACTTGAGTATTTAAAATACTTTGTATTTTAAATACAAAATACGTATTTTGTAATTGTAATTGAATACTTTTGGAAAAGTATTTGTATTTCTGTATTTAAAATACATTTTTGAAAGTATTTTGGGCTTTGTATTTGAAATACATTTTCAAAAGTATTTTGTATTTCACACTCAACGAAAATACAAATACAAATACAAATACTTTTAATTTCAACGTTCTTTAGTTTCCACTTCTTCGCCACCATTCACCAGTATAACCTAACTTAGTGACACCATATCTGGCACAAAAACCCGGTGTAATAACAGCCTTCGATTGACGTTTTCATTTTTCGAAAAAGTGGAGAGGGAAGGGTAGTCATGATGGGAGGTGGAAGTTCCGAATTCCTTGTTAGCACAACTGCCGCAAAAATGATGCTAGCGGATGGAAACTTGGCACAAAAATGGATCATACAGAGACCTAGCCTACAAGTACACAAAACTGTACAAGTAAACAAAACTCGTGGCAATTATTGCGAAAAACAACGCTAATTCGTGTTTAAACTGGACCAAAATGGCAAATTCACAACTCAAATGGCGAAAAATCGCCTATTAATAAAAACGCTGCGAATTATCGAACAATGCCTTATTATTTCGACTGTTTATGGGTTTATTATTCATGTATGTAGTCAAATCCGGCTTGAAATTACATGAAAATCGACACCCCACATCCCTATGATCCCAAATCCTTTGAAAATCCCCATTTTGGACCCGCTTTTGACCCATAAAACCCCAGGGAGTTATTTGATTAAACTGATCAGATGTTAGGACCAACTAGATCCCAAAAATGGAGTCTATGTGCCAAAGAACGAGTTTTTTCGAGCAATCCTAGGGCAAGATATGGCGCGGACGGCGGACGGACATTTTTTTTTTTTTTTTTTAGATTTGGATTCTACGCACTTTGAAACGTAAAACTACAAATTTTGAGGGGGGGTCAAAAAAATTTTTTTGCGATGCGATTACAAAGACTTATTATTGAGAAATAATAAGTCAAAAAATAGAATAGATAATGTGCTAATTCGCTGAAAAATTATCAGAAAACGGTATTTCACAGCTGAAATGAAGAAAAACCAATAACTCGCGGCTGAAATTGAGAAAACGAAAATCTGTATAGCTCCTGAAAGAATCGAGGCTCAAACTGAGAAACAGCGCTAATCCGTAGAAAAAAATTGCTCACGCGGGCTAAAACCTCAAAAAACTACGCGGCTAGAATTGTAAGATATTAATTAGCGGGGCCAACTTTAGGAAAAACAATAATTTTCAACTCAAACTGAGAAAAAAGTGCCAATTGGCTGCTAAAAAATGGCTAAACTGCAGCTGAAAATGAGGAAAACGCCAAATCGTGGCTAAAATGGAGGAAAATCGCCAATACAAACGAAAGAATCCCTACTGCGCTGCTAAAATTGATTAAATGCGCTAACCCGTGGCCAAAATTGGTTAAAGTTGCAGCGTGCCAACGGCTAACAAACCTCAATTTTCATTTTTAAAATAACAAATATTATGTTTAAAAACCAACATAAGTCAGTTTGATCGAGAGTTCGTATTTTCCCGATTTCATTGTCGTTATAAAAAAGATCTCTAAATTTTTCGTTGGCCGTTATTTTGTACACCGAAGAAAACGTGACCCGCAAAGTTACTAAACCTTGAAAAATTGACAAAACGCAAATGCGTAGCTTCTGTTCGAGGCTAAAACTAAACAATAATCGCTAATCCATAGCAAAAATTGAAGGAAAATTGCCAACGTGGGACTGAAGTGTAAAAAAAAAACCAGCTAATATTAAAAAATTAACTATAATTAGCCTGTCATTAATAAATGAAAACTCTCGTTTTCAGCTCAAATTGGGAAAAAGTGTTATTCCCGGCTAAAATTTGAGGAAATCACGAATTCGTGGCTGAAAAATTAAGGTAATTCGCAAATTCACAGATTAGAAACGCTTCAAAGCAGCTAAAACTGAAAAAAACGAGAATTTACGGCTGAAATTGAGGAAAATAATCGCGGATAAAGTGTGTTGGAATTTCTAATTCCGCCTTCTGACGACAACTTTTAGCTAAAATTGAGGTAAACAGCAAATTCATGATTATAAGTAAAAGAAAAAACACTGATTCACGGCTAGAACTGAGATGAAGCCCTATTCTACATATAATTAAAATTGAAAAAAATTACTAATGCGGTGGCAAAATGTAAAAGAACCCGCCAAATTGCGGCTAATATATAGAAAATCAGTAATTATTCTGGCTAGAATAAAGAGAAAAGTTAATTTTCAGCCTAAATTGAAACAGAAAGTGCTAATTCACTGTCAAAAATGGAAGAATTGCCGATTTGCAGTAAAAATATCGGAAAACGCCAATTCGTGGCTAAAATGAACAAAATTCGCTAATACACGGGCTAGAAATAGCTACTGCACTGCTAAAATTACGAAAAAACGCTAATTTACGGCTAAGATTGAGACAAATTTAAATTTGCGTCAAAAATTGGAAATGCGTTAATTCGCTCTTCCTCGGGAGACTTTGAGGCTAAAATTGAGAAACAGCGCTAATTTATGGCTATGAGTGAAAAACTCGCAAATTCGCGGCTAAAACTGAGCCGAATTGCTATTCCGCAGTGTATGGTTACGGTGAACAAAAAATGCTAATTTTTGGTAAACATTTCGAGAACTTTACGGCTAATATTGAGTAATTTTCAGCTCATATTGAGTAAACCGCTAGAAAAAATCGCTAATTTGCAGCTAAAATTGTGGAAAACACCAACTCGAGGAAAGTTAAAGAAACATCGCTGATTCACAGGATACAAAATATACTTTGCTGCTAAAGTTGGGGAAAAGCGCATATTTATGTGTGGTGGGGGGGGATTACCCCGCTAATCAGTTGCTAATTTGCGGCGAAAAGCGCTAATTTGCTGTTAAAGTTGACATTAAGCACTCATTCGCGGCTAAAATGGAGAAATTCGCAGTTTAAACTTGGCATAAGTGCTGTTTAGCGGATAGAATGTGGAAATAGCGGTAATTTGCCTACAATAATAATGGAAAAGGCCATGGCTAAAATTAGGAAAAGGCCTTAGAGGTCACGAATAGAGGTTTTATGTATATTTAGAGACTTTTAGGGGCCTCTTGAAGATTTCCGCCCCGGGCCCCGATGTAGGTCCACCAGTGACCTCACCTCCTTTTCAGCTCACGATCCACCAGTGCTCGCCGGTTCGGTACTAAATACTTGGTGACAACTTGATTACTTTTTTTAGAGCATCGCGGCGCAGCGCCATTTCGCGCTGCTACATTTTGTCAACTTGTCTATTGAAGGACCTGATATTTTTGAATTATTTATTTTTCGTGTTTTTCGCACTTATCTGCCATCGAAATCGAATTTTTGAAAAGTATTTTAAATTGTATTTGTATTTTATTCAAAATACAATTCAAAAAGTATTTGTATTTCAGTATTTAAAATACATTTTTGAAAGTTTTTGGGCTTTGTAATTAAAATACATTTTTAAAGTATTTTGCCCACCCCTGCTTACAGCCAACACCTGCGAAGCAGTCCTCACCAGAGTCTTCTCTTTTTTCTATTCTTCGTTTTCTTTTAAAATACATTTTTATTCTCTCTTTTAAAAAGAGAGTGGTCCTCCACTTTTGATTTTTTATTATTTTTTCTCAAACCATAACATTTTTGGTCTGCTCCGGACCGGATCTTATTTGTCTCTTCTTTCATTTTCCGTCTGTCTGTTCTCTTCTTTCTTCCTTTTTCGCCAATTATTGTGCTTTTTCAGAGTTAAATCATACATCCGCGCTCCTAAAATGAAAGTGAGCCAAATTCGATGCCTTTTGGGCAAAGTCAATTTTTATGTACGGCGACTTGAGGCTCTTACAGCAAAAGAATTCCTGAGCACTGCCGATCTGTTGGAAGCCAGGAGTATTCTCGGTGAGCGAGCCTTCCTTGTTGATTCGTTGTTTGAGTCGTATGGAGCAGAGATAATCTCCCTGAGGATGTGACCATAACCACTCTTGAAAATCTTATTGAAAACTTTAACACCCTCTCTTTCTGTATCGAGGGAAATTTACCGTCCTCTCGCAGAGAATCCCTTAATAGGTCTTCCTCTAATTCGGCCACTTCTATAGTTAGTAGACAAGAGGTGCCGGAGCCAGCTTGCCCCCTTAATCGCGTTACAACGCCCCACAATGAGCCGTATTCCTCGTCAGCTATCCGCCATCTTTCACCTCCTCCTCCTTCTGTTCCACCCAGTCGTCCCTTGTCACCATGTTTGATTAATCAAACTCTAAAATGGTGCGAACAAAAACCAATTCTACCTCTAATTGAGTTACCTATTTTCGACCCTAAGCATCCGGAACAATGGGTAAATTTCAAATCCCTTTTCGAATCCCTAATAATTAAAAATAAGTCTATTTCCGATGTCGAGCGTCTTCATACGTCGGGGAAGTTTCGACTCATAATAAACCTTATCACCTTATCATCAACCCCTAGGACAGTTTGACATTATTGATACAAATCCCACGTCCGGCTTCAGATGAACATTATTTTCCTCACCTCTCTCTAGAATTCTAGATAATCAAAATGTCTTTTCACTCCGGCGCAGCTCACGGTAAAAACACTTCGTGTAGTCAAATTGAATCGTTTATTTATGAGTTGATTATAATAAATTATGCTTTTGAAGTCATAACAGACGTGCTCGACACATTTACACCCTCCAGAGACCAACGTCAAAAGCACACGAATGTCGGGTTTGGTTTCTTCCGGGATTAGTCGAAATTGATGACTTTCGGGTACACAAAAATTCGAGACACAGGGTACGGTGTACAGCACTTGTGAAACTGTGAGTATCACCATCACCCATGAAAACTTATTTTCTGGCCGTTGAGCTCACTACACTGTGTGTGTTTTTTTAAAGTTTTTGGTGGGATTCAGTGTTCGGTGTACCAGAAACGACTGCCCTTTCTTCTTTGACATATTCGTATTCAATTCAGCCGCTACAGTTTTTCTGCGATGACTGCAATCTACAACGATCATCGTAGAACAATATCAACATGGTTTTTTTAAAAGCTGGCTTCTCCTTCTTTGTGAGCCTTTACTTCGCCGGGCACCAAGTTCACGAGCCATTTTTCTAATCTCCGAAAAAATAAATAAATAAAAAGGCGAGGGACTAGTCACTTTAACCAACACAAAAAATATCTAAACGAAACGGCAGAAGTTGGAGACTAGACTCCTCCTTACTTCTTCTAAACATTGAAAGGGGGTGAGGTGAGTTCTAACGTTCTTATTTGTTATGAGTCGAATTACCTTTGAAAAATCGAACCTCGCTTCCCCATCGTATTACTTACGTTCCACCGTCCGCGGACAAGCTCTGGCCTTAATTGATACCCTCACTATTGAAGACGGCAATTTTGAAACAGCCCGGTCAACATTAATTGATCAATATGATCGGCCTAGGGTCACTGCGACCAGTTACTGGGCAAAAATCGTCGATTACCCTGTGCTTAATGAAAGTGTTGATGCTTTATCTGACTTTATTTCAACTATTAAAATAAGTGTGAATGCATTACGTGTTTTGGGTCTCCTAGTTGATCAATGCGATTTTGTTTTGGTTTATCATTTACTCAAAAAATTAGATTCCCCTACTCGACAGCTGTTTGAGAGTTCAAATCAAAGTCCTTTTCCTTCATATCTTAAATTAATTAACTTTCTCGAAAACCTCCTTCTTCCATTACAAACAGCTGATTTATACCTTTCTCGGAAGACCACTAAAAATTCATATGCTTTATCATCTGCTTCAAAATCATTAACCAAGAACTCTCAAAAACAGGACTATTTTTCTTCTTTTTCGTCCGGAAATCATTGCTCGTTATGCACTCAAGAACACCTTTTAAGACAGTGCCCTGAGTTCTTGAAGTTAACACCAAGTGAAAGGTTTTCCTTAGCTAAGCAATTATCTTATTGCACCAATTGTCTTAATGGCTCTCATAAAAATTTAAATTGTAGGAGAAATGTTTCTTGCAAATTTTGTTCACTGCGCCATTACTCTCTACTCCATTTTCCGTCTAAGAATAATTCCAGTCAAAAACCTCAATCCCCTTCAAAATCAGAGATCCCAACTCCCTCTACGACCTCATCGCCTTCTGATTGTTTGTCCTCACGGACTGGACCCCTTGATTCTAGTACATCAAATTCGTGTCATTCAACCTCTCCGTCCTCTTCCCTACAGGAACCTTCCATTCTTCTTTCAATGGTTCTTTTAAAAATGTATTTACCAATAAATGGGAAAAGCAAAATAGTACGCGCTTTATTAGTACTGGAAGCCAATCTTCCTTCATTGTTGATTCTTTAGCTAACGAGTTACATCTTCCTCTGACACCTGTAAATTACACGATTCGAGGCGTTTCAAATACAGAGACAGCCTTCGTAAAGCATAAGGTCTCCTTTCGTCTAACGCCTGTTGGTCAAAATTTCCCATCTTTCAATTTAAATGCCCAATGTGTCAATTCAATTTCTGGAAATTTACCATCTATCTCTCTTAAAATTGAACTATGGAATCATTTGAGGAACTTAGACCTGGCTGATCCAGGCTTTGGTATTCCCCAACCGGTATCCCTTCTGATAGGGGTGGATCTACTTACATCAATATTCCTTGGTAAGAGTTTAAAAGGAGTTCCAGGCACTCCTATGGCCTTACAAACTGTTTTTGAGTGGACCTTATTCGGAGCCGTCCATTCTTCATCTTTTTTGTCGATAAATGAATCATTATCATCCCCTCATAATTCTTTACATTCTTATCACATGTCGTCCATCAATGACGAAAACATCACAGCCAAGCTTTGGCGTCTTGACGATATCCCTCAAAAAACAATATATCATCCTGATGACTTAGGTATATATTGTGATCAGCTGTATTCAAAAGAAGTCCAATATGTAAATAATAGATACTTGGTTCCTTTACTTTTTAAACCTCATGAAACAATTCTTCTATCTTCACAAAATTTCGGAGTCGGAAGAAAAATCAACCAAAGGATATTATTTACCTGATCACTGCGAGATTAAAGAAGATAGTTTCAAGAAGATAGTAGTATGGGTGCTGTTTGAATGACACCATGTTCCCCGGTCCAAAACTCCAGAAAGATATTTCAGAAATGCTTCTCCATCTGAGATTAGAACCTATCGTACTTTCGGGAGACATAAGAATGATGTTTTGCCAAATTAAGGTTAAAGCAGAACACCAGCCGTACCAACGTATTTTGTGGCGAGCTTGAAAAGACGTACCGTTAGAAGTGTATGAAATGTCATCCGTCTTGTTTGGGATTTCCCGTCTTACTATACTTATTAAAGCGTGAGTTCCCCTTGAGGGGATGGCTGATTTTGCGTTTTTCGCTATTTTCGGCCGTTTATCTTCTTCCCACCCTCCCCCATCCCGAAAGAGACAGCGCCCAACTTTTCATTTAGAAACTTTCTCTCGCCCGGCACATCGCGCTCCGGTCAAAACTTGACCCTACAGGTCCCGCGTGCCGTTGTGTGCCAATGTTATTCCTGATAAATCGTCTAATTCCGCTCCAAAACTATCTCCTCCCACAATGAGGAAGTAACACATTTTCCAAAACCATGCCGTCATGATAGCTTGGTTACCAAAACTCATGAAAACACGATCCGTTCACATAAAATCAGGCCCTATATTTTTGTATTAATTTTTAAAACTATTGGGTTGCGGGACCCATTTGAAATAGGCTAGATAGACTGATGACGCAATAACAGCCTTCGCATAACCTTCACAATGGCTTCCCACAAATCAAACAATAGGACTTAAGAGAAAGGGGATGGTCAAGAAGGGGCAACACATGATAACAGCCACGATGCGGAGGGTTGGGAGGGGTCACGATCCTTTAGTTACGTCACGAGTCACAGACCGGCCGTTTAAGGTAACAAAAAAAATTGGCAAGTTTTATTATTTCGCTATAAATCGAAATCAATCATTTACGCACTAATATTCAATTCCTGGTCATATTTAGTCATTTTCTTTGGAAAAAAAATGTCTCCAGCGATTTTTATTTTTTATGTTACTTCCTCATTTTCGTCCGATTTTCATTTTTAATGGCTTAAACTCTTCGCAACTAAATTTCGCAGAGCTGAACGAGCCGGATTTTTGAATTTCGTCCTCAAACCAAAGTTATAACACTTTTTGTCCGGCGAAAAAAATTATACCCCCACCCCTGGTCCTCCAATCGATTTTTTCCTCGAAACAAAGTCGACTCCTCAGGAGTCTTACATTCGTATAAGAGGCCTTTTTCAGCGCTATCTGCCCACTCCTTGACCCACAAAATGACGCCCAAAGTCGACTGGAGGAAATAAGCCAACCTTGGAGTGGGTGTGGGTGAGGGGTCAGCCCAGAATCGCCGCCGAAACTTTTCAAAATTATACAAATTTCAATTTGACCGACTTCTACTCATCGCACATGGTTTATATTTTGACACAAGGTAGGAAGGGGCAAAGTTGATTTATGCTGATTTTTTCAGATTTTTAACAAAATTTCAAATCGGTCAAATTTCAAATTTAAATTGCCAAAAAATTTCACACTTTGAAAAATCGTAGTTCCAAAATCATCGTATCGTCGTCGGCAGGGTCTTAAAATTTCCACTATACGGTAGCCTATCCAGGAAAAATACCCCAAAAAATTATGAAAATTCATTTCAACCTCAAAAATCGATGAAAATGAAAAAAGAAATTTTCAAATTTTTGTTCTCCATACATTGTTCTCCCTGGTGAAAATTTTGGGCTGTTTTGCCGATATTTTCAGAATCACTTGAAATTCAGTTTATAAGGGTTTCTCAATCATCTAAGAACGAAAATGGGGTCCGTTTGGCCAATTTAATTTTTCTCGATAGGCCCCCTCCCCCCGCGAAAATGATTAAATTTAATTGCTGGCGACGAGGGTTGAATTTTTCATATTTTCAGATTCCACTCAAATTCTCCAGGTCGGATAAACAGGAATTCGTAGATAGTAGCCAAATCGCTGTCCTACCGTCCGATCTCTTCACATACCTACATCCATGGATAACCTAAAAACCCTCATTTTACCGTATTTAAGCTTCTCGGGCGCCCCCCCCCGCCTCCCTTGCCCCTACCTCGGTACGCTATTTCGTGGGGTCTGAAGTCCAAAGAAGCATGGACGCACGCGGACCTTTTCGGGCTGCTTGAAGTCGAGAAATTCTGCTTAAACGTAACTTCATCGAGAAACGCTTATTTTTGTAGATTTTATGAGGCTCTTTAGAGTGTTGGTATACTAGTGCCCCTTCGTTCGCATACTTGCAGCTGCGTCCCTACCTACGCCCCTGGAGCCAAGTGCTTGAAATATGTTTTTGAAACCGTCAAATTCGCAGAATTAGATGGAGCCAAATCCTTGAAATTGGGTTTTTGAGTGGCAAAACGCCACGGAGTCGGTTTTAGGATTGAAAAAAAAAAAAAAAATTGAAGAAAAAAAATAAATAAATAAATCTTGAAAGGGGGTTTTGGGAGGGCGAACCAAACGAATGGATTTGTATTTATTGATGTTTAGCCGAATCCGAATCAGAAAACGTTTTCTTGGGCATAAAACATAACGATTTTTTATTGCTAATTGCTAATTAGTGGCTAATTTTAGAAACAATTTAACTCAAGATAACCAATTGTCAGTCAGCAATATATTTTTATCCAACTTTTTAACCCATGCAATTACCCTATTGGGTGGGTCGGGCTACTTCAAAAGTGAAATTTCGCGAAGTTGACTCATTTAAATCCAATTTTAATGAGCTAGAGGGGAGGGGGGTGATGGCTAACCCGAAAAATCATTTTTGTGGGTTTCGCCGCTATGCACCTCTTCAGATCAGGTGTTTGCTGATTCTGTAATCTTCTGTGGTATTAACCGAAACTATGGCTCTAAACTGAAATTTTTGGGGTTGAAATATTATTTTTTGGCTTTTTACGCACCAATTACAACCAAAATACAGGTCTTATAAATAGAGTTACATTGACAGTTGGCATTGCCTTGTTCCTTGGGAAAGATAACTCTCTTAGTGGCAGATAGTCACTTAATTCCTTGCGCTAAAATTTGATTCTTGTAAATGAGCTGGCTGCGAAGGAGCTGTGGTGAGGAAGCGTCTTCAGTTTATTCTCATCATTTCCTCAACAAAAAGAAAAATGCATTGTTGTCTATAAATAACAATTTTCTCATAAATGGAACTCACTTTCCAGTGCGGTAGAAAAGATACCTTGTACGTATAGCACCAGAGGGGGCACAAGGGATGACAGACGGCTCTTCTGCCCTCATGAAAATGGAATCCTCCCCCCCCCCCACCATAGCTTTCTCTCCAAGTCGCACATTCTTCCCCAACCTTCATCATCTTTTTTTTTTTTTTTACATTAATATTTACCACTATTTCCATTGTGTTTAAAATCACCCTCAAAGCGCAGGCTTTTTTTGCAATCTGTTTCGCGTTGCCAGCCCACGCGTTAGACCCCCGCAACCGTCTTGGAAAAAGGGTACATACTGGAGGTTTTTTTTTTGTAATTTTCAGCCTTCCAAGTGTGAAAGCTGCAATGAAGAATGGTGTGGGAATTATGTAGGTTGGCTCTCCGCTTTAGAGAGAGAGAGAGTGAGTGAGTGTGTGTGAGGGAGGGTGAATGGTGGAAAAAGTAATGAACTCTTTACAGAAGACGGTGACGCGACGGTTTTGTGGAAAAGTTATGTGAAGGAGGGTGAACGTGAAAGAGTGAAGAGTGGAATCGGGAGGAAAAACGTTTTTTTTTTTTTTCTTTAAAAAAAAAAATTCGTTTCCCCTCTTGATAAATCGAAGAAAAGCTCTTTTATTTGGGAGAAAATTAAAAAGAAAAAATGCGATGAAAGAAAAGTCACTTTTGAGAAACACAGCTCCACCACCACCAGCGTAAGTGCAGAGAGCGTTTCAACATTTTCCCCTCCAATCAACCCATTTTGAACTTCACCCCCGCCCCCTAGCAACAAGTTGGAAAGATATTCATATCGTACGTTTGGACCATAAACCGTGGGTCTTGGTCCAAAGGTCTACCTTTCGAGAGAGGACACTAACGTACAAGGAGCCGGAGGCGGATCCACGTGATATAGGAGCCTTCCAGCCACACGAAAAATAAAGCATAGAACAGACTATTTAAACGATTCTTGCCAATGGCTTCTTAACAAACATTGTTTCAAACATGAACATTTTCCCTCGAACTAACATTTCCGGGGAACATTCCGCTTCGAGTAGAAAATCAAGTATTCCTAGAAAGTGCAAACGCGAGTTTCCTCTCTTTCAACATCGTCAAAGCGCGCACTTCATTACTATCTGATGCAATTTCTCTTAGGTGGTCAAATAACGGAATGGATGATTATTATGAATTCTAGGAAAGTTTAATGAAGGAGCTTCCCTACCCCTCCTTCTCCTAAACCTGCTCAATCTTTTCCATTCTCCTCGCCATTAATACCTCAATTCGTTCTGTGAAGTGTAACGCTCTCATATCCTCAATTTGAATCGAGTATGTAAGCCCTCCATAGGAAATCTCCTCATTCATTACTTTCCTCTATAGTCACATAATGGAAATTGAGGAAGTCTGTTTTCAAATCTCGGGGGGTTGTGAAATAAGTGCCCCAAGTTGTAAAAAGATGGGAGGAGGTTAAGGGCACGAAGAGAGAAAGAGAAACGCGGCAAGTCTTGGATTGGTGTCTATAGATGGTGCGGGTTGGGTGAGTCGAGGGTGGGACTTCATTGCCCAGATTAGGGGAGGCACGTTGAAGTAATTCATTACAGCTTCAGAGAAAGTGGGTAGTAAAATGTAAATTCGTGTAAAGGTTTTGAAACGAGATGAGATACTCTTATACCGACTACCACCCCTCCTCCACTCTACAACCAACCCGCTGGTTTTACTTTCTTCATCACTCTAGCTCCCTCCCAGTCCCATGTAACCAAAAAAAAAGAAGAGGAATATACTCGCGATTAAAACGCGTTTCATGTCACACATGACCCAGTTTTAACGTTCTTATAGCGTTTCCCATTTGAACAAAATTCTGCATTTGGCCAATTCATTTCCACCCGTCCACTCTTTATTAAATCATAGAAGACGGGTGAAAATGAATTGCCG
>CM075943.1:58788711-58822834 GCA_038030265.1 Corythucha ciliata
CATTTCTTTCTAAATCCGGTAAGTGAAGGTCACCTTTACTTGAATCGAATATTGAGTCACTTTGGTACACTAGTTTCTGAACATTTTCTCCCCAACATAATATATTCCCTAGAGTTTGGGGTCACTCACACGAATAAAACGACACCGCGGTCATTAAAAGCAACTTTCGTTATATTGTCGCGGCGAGGTTCGCTGGGTTTTGAAGCTTGGCTGCAATTTTCGTGAGTTCGACTTCTTCAAAATGGGAATTCGCGGAGTTGGCTCGTTTAAACCCAATTTTCCGGGGCTGAACCTGTCTGAAAAAACCAAGTTACGTGGGTTTGACTAACCAAAACAAATTTCGCGCTTTTGAAGCCAACTCGCCTTGCTATGACTTTGTTTTTATGCAAATAATAAAATAAATTAAAGTAAAATAATCGGCATACGAGCAGTGAGATTGTATTTTATACACCCGCTTCGATAACCGCTCATTTGTGTAGTAGTCTTTTTTTGTAACATAGCAACACACCAACATCTCCCCTGGTTTAACAATAATAAAATATTTGAAAAAAGAAGATAATAAAATAATTCCAAACGCGTTACAAATTTAAACGAACTGGTTCTCTTATTTGTCTACCGAATCTTGATCTTCTTTCCTCTGGTTGTTGTGATGATTAGCGGTTGTCCTCCTCTGGCAGCTGTTCTCTGATTTCGTTACTCCCCGTTTCTTGGTCTTGTAGCTCCGGCTCGTTAAGTGCAGGTGGTTCTGAATTAATGGGGTCATCACAAATCCACTGATAATCTTTGCTACCGCTTTGTAACGTTACTGTGCAGGGTTTTAAATGAATCCTATTCCTTTTGTAAGTTCGTCCGTTGACGCTTACTAAGTACGATCTTGTGCTCAACTTTTGCAGTACCTCACCTCTTCGCCAATCGGGTGCTGTTGGCGAACTTAGGTTAAGAAAAACCCGAACAGGTTGCCCTTGTTCCAAAGTCGGGAACGCTCTTGCCGATCGATCATACGACTTCTTGTAAGCTTCTTTTTTCTTTCCTATTTCTCTCCGAGCAACTGAATGGTCGACATTTGAATCACCGACGGCACATAAACTTGGCAAAATGATTCTGAGCTTTCGGCCAAACATCAATTCAGCAGGACTGAATGTCATTTGAGCAGAAGGTGTGTTTCTCCACGTAAGTAGGGCTTCGTATATGTCTTCGCCTCTACTCTCCAACTTTAAAAGACGTTTGACGAGCTTCACAGCAGACTCAGCCTTGCCGTTGGACTGTTGATGACGGGGTGACGAAGTCTTCAGCGTAAAATTCCAATCTTTAGAAAACCGCTGGAATTCGGACTTGAAATTCGAACCTTCATCTGTAAAAACAATTTTAGGCACCCCATACCAAGCGAAATAATTCTTCAAAGCCTTTATTGTTTCTTCAGAGCCTTGATCTTCCAATTCGGTCCACTCAAAAAAAGACGAAAAATAGTCACAGGCAACGAGATAGTTCTTTCCGTTAAACTGCAGCAAATCAACGCCTATTTCTAACCAAGGACCACACGGCGTCTCTCTGAGAACAAGTGGTTCTTTTTGATTCCGCGCCACATCTAAATCCTCGCACATTGAACACGCTTTAGCATATCTTTGAATGTCATCAGACATTTTCAGCCAAAACACACGAGTTTTTGCTAGACGTAAATCAGCTTCACCGCTCTTGTGACCCTTGTGAAGTTTCTTCATGATTGTAGTCCGCAGGCCGAATGGAACGAAAATTTGCTGATTTTTAATTACAATGCCGTCTGACGAAGTGATTTGCTCTCGAATTTTCCACCAATCTCGCATTTTTGGTGGCACCGACTTTTCATCCTCAGGCCAACCGCTTTCTGTGAACTGTAGTAACGGCTTCCCTTCTTCGTCCTGTTGGGTGTATTCACGAATGGTGCTCAGCGTTGGGTCACTGATCGCCAACCCTATTAAAGGATTTGTTTCTTCCATCACTTTAGCAATTATTAGATCAGATTCATTCCCACCCGTAGGCAACCGAGACATGGCATCAGCAATACAGACGTCGGTTCCTTTGGTAAACGGCACTTTAACGTCGAAGCCGACGAGCTGCAATAGCATACGTTGGATTCTTTTGGGAGTATCACACAGATTACGTTTGAATATAATCTCGAGTGGTTTGTGATCTGTTTCAACCTCTCGGCCGAAAATGTATTGTTCGAAGCGCTTCATCCCGAAAAGAATTGCTAGGGTCTCTTTCTCGATCTGTGCATATTTTGTCTCGCTCTTGGTTAAGGTGCGGGATGCGTAAGCGACAGTTCTACCATTTTGGATTAGAGCAGCGCCCAATCCATAGCTGCTAGCGTCCACATGAAGAGTAATGCTATTCGATGCGTCAAAATATTTGAGAGTAGGTGCATTTTGCAACTTATCTTTTAACAAAATCCAGGAATCCACCATTTCATCTGTCCATTCACCTGTCCATTCAGCTCTCAATGGGGCTGCCTTTTGCGATAAACCCGGTACAAATTTCGACAAATAGTTGATCATGCCGAGAAACGACAACATCTGAGACGCGTCTTGAGGACGAGGCGTTTGCTTGATCGCTTGGATTTTTTCAGGGTCTGCTTTGAGTCCACTGGACGTGAAAATATGTCCCATGTTGCGTATTTCTGATTTCGCGAAGACACATTTGTTTTTGTTCAATCGCAGATTTCGTTCTTTGGCTCGCTGAAATACAGCCTCGACCTTTTTGTCATGATCTTTCATCGCTTCCGCCTGAGTGTTTCCTTCACCATAAATCAAAATATCGTCTGCGATCGCAATGACACCTGATAACCCATCCATGATGTCGTAAATTCTCCTTTGGAATTCCTCTGGAGCCACAGAAATCCCAAACGGACATTTATTATAACAATAACGACCGTAAGGCGTCCACAACGTAGTCAATTCTTGGATTCTTTGGCTAAAGGCATTTGAAAAAATCCATTTTTTGCATCGACCACACTAAAAACTTTGGCTTTTGCGAGTAGTGGTGTGACTTCTTCTACAGTAGGAGTAATGAAACGATTTCTGATCAAAGACGCATTCAAATGCTTTGGGGCAATGCACAAGCGGTTCTTTTTTGGTCCCATTATAAAAACCATGTTTGTGGTCCATTGGGTAGCATGATTAATTTTTCGTATAATACCGTTTTTTTCTAACTGATCTAATTCTGCCTTTATTTTGCTGCGTATGCCGACGGGAAATCTTCTTGGTGACTCAATCACTGGAACAGCGTCTTCACGAAGCTGCAATTTAAGTTCGCCTATTTCGCCTACGGTAGTCTCATCAAAAATTTCTTTGAATTTTTCTAATTAAACTTTGTTAACTTCAACGCTGGAGTGGTGACAAACCAAATCCATCCCAAGTGAAGCCTTGAGGCCCAAGATTATATCATCGTGTTTAGTAATCAGGAATCTTGCCTTGTAAGTCTCGTCATCGTGCATAACACGTAAAATACACTCACCTTCCGACCGTTCTCGTTGCCCATTAAAGCAACGCAGCATTTGCCCCGATGGTGTGATAACCGGCTGCGATCGAAGGCTCTTTATTTGCTTCCAGCCAATTAGGTTGCAGGAGGCGCCGGTGTCTATCTGCGCGACGCATTCCGTACCATTGATGACAACCTCAACCATGAGTCCGTTAGCTTGTTTTGCCGAGCTGTTGTTCATAATGCTTTCCTCACTGTCCGACAGCACCGAACAGCTGCCTTGTGCCTCTCGAGAATTGACTGCCTTGACCATTTGCTTCGACGAACGACACACCACAGCGAAGTGGTCCCGTTTGCCACAATTCATGCAACTTTTCCCAAACGCCGGGCATTTATTTTTGTCAAATATGTGCCGTTTACCACAAAATTTGCAGTCTCTTTCGTTGAGTTTATGTTGACGACCACTTGGCGACTGCTTTGATATCGAGGTTCGAGATAGTTTGTTGACAATTTCGTCTCCGAGCTGCTGGCTCATGCTAGACAATTGCTTGGTCGTCTCTTCAATTGCAGCGGCCTCATCAACAACTTTGGAGAGCGTCAACTTCCGTTGTTGCAGTAGCCTTCTACGGAAATCATGGTCGCGGATTCCCACTACAAACCTATCACGTACCATTTCTTCTTCAAGTACTCCAAAATCGCAAGAGCCTGCCTTTTCTTTCAAAATGCTCAAAAATTCAGAAAACGACATTCCTTCCTCCTGATAAAGTGAGGAAAAAAACGTACCTTTCGTAAACGACATTCTTTTGAGGGGTTATTTCGGCATCAAGAGCTGCAATGATTCTCTCAACCTTTTCTTCTTCTAGGAGTTTTAATTGCTTGAGAAGTCGCATACCTTCTCTCCCGATGACCGCTTTGAACACAGCCGTTCGCTTCCGGTCGTTTTCCTCCTCAAGACCTGTGCCGATTTCGTAGTTTTTCCACCAATCTTTGAAAAGAAGCCAACTCTCTCACAAGTTTTCTCCGACAACGCATTTTAGGGGTTCAGGCACGGGTAACGTTGAGAACATCGTGGAGCACGTACCTGTGCGTGTTCTCAGCACTCTGACACCATGTTTTTATGCAAATAATAAAATAAATTAAAGTAAAATAATCGGCATACGAGCAGTGAGATTGTATTTTATACACCCGCTTCGATAACCTGCTCATTTGTGTAGTAGTCTTTTTCTGTAACATAGCAACACACCAACAGACTTCCCCCCCATAAGGGGGGACGGGAAATGTCTCACCTTCCTACCAATAACTTATTAGAGGCGAAAACGGCTAATTCAGGGGTTTATAGATTGGAATTTTATTCCCTCACTCCCTCGCCTTAAATTAAAAGGCGAGAATAGAAACCATAGAATGTGACAGTCCAGCTAATTTTGTAAAGCCATTATCTCATTAAAGGGCGGCTGCGGTGTTGGGGTGCTAACACTTAAGGGAAGGACCGTATTCTGATTTGTGACTTATAGACAGTTATAAACGTTCGCCGGGCTTAATTACTAAGAAGCCACATGCGGCAACAACCTTTTCCCTGGAGAGTGGAAACAATAAAACGTTTATTTTTAGTAGTTCCTGTTCGACTGGACAAAAAAAAAGGTCCTTCAAGAAAATCCCTCCTAATATTGAATATCTGAAGGGATTCTTAATTGAAAATTTTCATAGAATGGGAGAAACAGCTTGAGATTCGAAATAGTTTCGAGTACTTTTTAGAGGAGGGGGGGAAGGGAGACAAACCTGACATGTTTACTGACGTTGACACTCCAAGTCTCCAGTTCACTGATAATTAATTCCCCCCCTTCAACGTTGAGGAATCACCAGGGGAAATCTCTTTCATTAAAGCTGCTATCCCCCACCCCACGCCCATTGGGCCTATGACAAGGATTCGTTTCGTATTTACACATCAGTGATGCTTTAAAATAATTAACAGGCCATGTGAAACGGATTTCTGATGTTAAATTTTTGAACCAATTATCCAATAAATAATAAAATACTTCTATTTAAGTAGGAGAAACGTTAATTTCAAAGTTTTAACATACTGTTACGGCCTCATTTCACCAACTTCTTAAACCACGATCAACAACTAATCACGATTACAATGTAAACACTTATATCAGAATTCATACGGGTCGTTATTGGCAACTAATCACGATCAACTATAAAGGCCCAATTACACGAAGCGAGTAGCTCGGCCGAGTACTGGGCCGAGTACTTGGATGGAGAGCGAGCAGATGATTTATTTTGTAGTTATTTTGTTTAGTTTAGTGTTTCGCGTCAACATGGCACCGCGAAGCCTAAAGAGGAAATTGAAAAAAATGGTTAAACGCTATTGCAATTTACTCATTCCAGCATTTTTGGGGGAAATAGAACGTGCATTCATCGGCGGAGAAAAGCGTCTATGGGTTAGACCGTGGCTGTTAAGAAGAGACATGATGGGAGGATCCGCAACACTGTTGAGTGAATTTGAAAATGAAGACCTAAAAGAGTACAGTTCTTTCATGAGGATGGGAAAACAGCAGTTTGATCGCTTGATGGACGAGATTGCCCCTAAAATTTCCAAAACAGACACCGTTATGCGAGTTTCTATCCAAGCAAAAGTGAAATTGCAAGCAACGTTTTGCTTTCTTGCCACTGGAGTGAGCTACCACTTTCTGCAGTATTTCTTCAGAGTGTCAGAACCTGCTATAAGCAAACTCATTCCTGAAGTTTTGGACGCAATTTATGAAAACTTGAAAGATTTCATGAAAGTAAGTAAAATGAATATAATATTTCAATTTTTATTTATGTAAAAATTAACTTGTATGTACATGTAATCTAATTGGCTTAGTGCAAGGTGAACATTTCAAGGGTAATCATCAAAAGGTGAATTAATTATAGAACCAAGTTTATCTTGATTGTCAATGATTGGTTCTTCTCCGGCCGTAAACTGCTCCGAGTTTGATGGTGTTTGGGAGATCAGATTCATATGGTGTCGATGGGAATTTTGAGGTACTGATGCTGATGGAATTATAAATGAAGATGACGTAGATGGCGAATAGAAATTGCCATTCAGCCTAGTAGTAATAACCGGGGGAAATACTGATTTTCTTTCTCGTATATCCTCAATACCATGGTTTGAAAGAATATTCTGGATATCTTTCTGCGCCAAAAGAGCTCTTTCTTCTGACAGCTTCCTCAACTGCAATGCCACACTGTGTCCAAAGGCATCGAAGCTATCTTCATCGTCGTCATCAGCATTAATAGCCGTGTGTAATTCTTTGAGGTCCTTCACTGCATTCACAAGGCTCTTTGTTTTCTTTTTTGGTGGTGGGACGGGGAGAGGAGCGGATGTACGAGTATCACCCACGGTGGCTTGTGGAGCAGATTCTGAGGGTTGCATGATCGTTTCCTCTTCAAAGGCTGTCCGAACTTGCCCATCAGCTTCATCCAAAAACTGAAAAATAAAATAAAATAATAATAATAATAATAATAATAATAATTTAGAATTGAGATGTACAAGATGTGTGTTTAGTACGTGTTCCCTCCCCCGGACGCTTATTCATCACATTTTTCTAGATTATTGATCAATTAATTTATTTGTAGGTGCCTGAGAATAAAGAGGAATGGAACGCGATCGAAAATGGCTTCAGAATTCGATGGACTTTTCCTGGATGCTTTGGAAGTATTGATGGGAAACATGTTTCGATCCAAGCACCTGCGAATTGTGGAAGTGAATATTGGAATTACAAAGGCTCCAATAGCATTGTTTTGCTTGCCATAGTTGACCACGACTATTGCTTTCGTTACATCAGCGTTGGATCAAAAGGAAGAAACTCGGATGGTGGCATTTTCCGAAACTCTGCTATGTTCGACAAACTTGAAAACGGTTTGTTACCCAGTGGTGGTTTTATAGTTGGGGATGACGCCTTTCCCTTAAAACCCTATCTGTTGAAACCATATTCGCACAAACCTTTGACTACCAATCAAAAAATATTCAACTACCGATTGTCAAGAGCTCGCAGAATTGTCGAGAATGCTTTTGGCATTATTTCAAACAAATTTAGGATATTTCAAAAGTCAATAATGACATCCGTGGAAGTCACGGAGAAAATTGTACGAACTTCGTGTGCCCTGCATAATTATCTCAGAGTCTCAAACCCAAATGCGTATCTCCCACAAGGTACTACGGACGTTGAAGACTTTGATGCTGGCGTAATTATACCAGGATCGTGGCGACGAGAGACTAACAATTTAACTAGCATTGAACGAAATTCTTCAGGAAACCATTCATCCAGGCAAGCAAGAGAACTGCGAGACAGTTATGCTGATTATTTTTCTGGAGAGGGGGCTGTGCCTTGGCAAAACAGAATGATCTTTTAACACTCGTTGTTTCATTCGCCCAATTAATTTTTTTATGATTTTTACAATAAACTAGTTAATTACAAATACTGAAAAATGTGTACTTACATTGTCAAATGTTTTCCTCTTGTCACCGACGTACATCGTGGGTTCCAGCTCATTGAGCCATTTAACATTGGACTCATAAACAGAGCTTTTCCCGGCCCCCGATTTTTTGGATTCTGCAATTTTTTTCTTTTCTTGGTTGTATGTTGACCGTAAATTTTTAATTTTATTTTTCACTTCAGCCACACCAAAGTCGTCCATACTCATGGCTTCAACCAACTGGAGGTAAGCAGCATCCCGCCTGTGTTTACCTCTATAAGCTACCGATTTAGGGCCGTATTCATAGACGTCACTCAAGCTGAGTATTTACTTATGTGGCTTCAAATCGGTCGTTCTAATAAGAGAGTCATCTGTTTTGAATCGAAATAAGTAAATACTCTACTCAAGTGACGACTATGAACACGGGCCTTAAAATCCCACAAACACTCATGGGTTTTGTATTCCTCAATAAATTTCAAAGTTGTTTCAATCGACCACTTAGACATTTTGCATGCATAAAACAAATATCTAATTTTTTTTTTAACTAGTCGCCTATTCCCAACCAAAAAAAATGCAAGCAAATTAAGTAAAACATCTGATAATAGTAGAGAAAAAATAAATTTCAATACCAATTAATAATAAATTGAGTGCTATTAATGAGGGCTATTCTGCAACCAAACCCACAATAGGGCCGCAAAGAATTATCTCAGAAGGAAGTGCCTTTAGGTACATTGGTGCTTGTTAAGCCCACATGCTCTTTTTTGTGAAAAAGTCGACCTAGCCAGTAGCCCCGTTGAACGTTGATAAAACAGCCAAGTTTTTTACTTCTGTTATCTCCATTTATTCTTCGTTTATTCAAAAACTATACCAATCAAGGAAAGCTGGAGAGCTCATTGAGTGGCGGTTTTTATCTAAGAAGGTAGGACTGGAACGGAAGCATGTAAAATTCAGCAGAAATTGGAGTACATCCTGCAGTACACGAGGAATTTCACTTACGTCACTTTTCAAACATACGTATAGAGACAAATACATGGGAATGACTGAATCAAGGATAAATGGTGCTATAACTGGAGTAAAATTGTGTCAAATTTTAGGAAATTTATAATTTTTGGCTGTTGTTTTTCAACTTCTAGACTATAAACTTCATTGAACGATAAAGCCGTGGCGTTTGGCCTTTGAAGTGAAGCGATAATGCTGATGATGGGCATGCATCGGAAATGGGCCCGAAATGCATTCCATGAAAAACACCACGGCTGTTTATAGTGTACAAGTTAAAATTGTGCGCTCGCTATAGAAACGTTGGATCCCTAGGTCGACGTTTTGGTGAAAAAGTGCCTGGTGACTTGAAGCGTACATGATAGTATGTGAATTTGTCCTGTATTTATAGTCGTCACTCAAGCTGAGTATTTGCATGAACGTCTTCAAATCGGTCGTTCTAATGAGTGAGCCATATTATGCTTTGAACCGAAAAGAGCAAACACTCAGCTTGAGTGGCGACTATGAATACGGCCCGTTATCTTATAAGAAAAGCGTTTCAACTCAGCGTTTTATTCGCGTAACAAGTACGCGTGCAGAACAAATTCCGACCACATAGCTGAGTCCATTGTGTGTACGTCTATAAAGGGAAAGTATATATGTATATAGGACGCGTGAGGATTTGGGGGCAACGGTAGATAAATTTAAAAAGCTGAAGATTTATGTCTTCATGTAAAAGTCGAGGCCCGGCCCGGCCCGTCAATTAGTTTTCCCATACAGTCAGAGACTCAACGAATAAACTGTTTGAAGTTCCCCATTCCCCTTCTCGGGTTTCTCGAGAAAATTCGGGAAAATTATTAAATTCAAGTCATGTATTTCGTGTCATTCCCATTAATTGGTATAGAATATAAGGTAGGTTTTGTTTTATAGTTTAATATATACTTACAAAATAAAAATCAACGTCGAAAAGATGAATATTTTAAAAAAATTTAACGAGCCGGGCTTTTCGGTCTCCTTGGTAGGCCCATGAAATAGAGGCCCGCGCCCTGGAGGTCTCTAATATAGGTGGTACCAGTAGAAATATAAAAAGTAACTAGGTACTTTCCGTTCCATTTCATGAATAATAATGATGACGATAGGTAATGAATATTGATAAGTAATTAAACCAATAACTGTATTTATTTGATCTGTTTGTTTTTAATTCAACCAAATAACTTCTCGTAGTTGTCATCAAGAATACTTGTCCTTTTGCCCTTGTCATTACCCCAACACACTGGTCTTTCAATGAATTCTTGAAACTTGGTCAAAGGGACGTTTTCAGTAGGTACCTATAGGTAGGTACTGAAAAATGTACCTTCGTACGAGTACATAGGTACATCTCAGTGTATGGTTAAAACTCACAAAATTTTTAAAAAATTGAAAAAACAGGTTTTCGGTCAAATAAAATGTATTAAAAGAATCGAACAAAGCAGAATTGATAAAATATCGCTGTAGAAAATGCGCGAATGAGAGGTAAACTATCCCAACATTCTGGTACTTTATTTGATCATGTTATGGCCGGGGGGGGGGTACCACTCGGCCGAGTGCACTGTCTCGGCCGAGCACTCGGTACGTGTAATTCGGCCTTAAACGAGATCAATTCGACGGTAAGAATATTAGGGGTATTCATGAAAAATGTTAAACCTTGTATTTTTGTTATTTGCTAAATTCCGAAAAGATGGGTAAGATCATAGAAACGGAGAAACTGAACACAAAAAATACGAAACAACAGGGTTTACGTCCATAACATATGTTAAACTTGAAAGGCGATGCCTTTCACACGCTCACACGAAAATTAAGAGTTTAATCGAAACAAAAATACGAACTTGTGTTCATATACAAACGAGAAATTGGAGTATTGCCCATTTAGCTAACGATGTCGTTTATGACGATTTTATTAATCGTTATTTCATCCCCCTCACGTAATTTCACTCACTGTATAGTCGAGCGGAGGGGAAGGCTGGGAAGTATTTAAACAGTTTCAAAGGCAAGTTGAGACCGGAGCACACAGTATTTAGTTCATGTAAATGTAAATGTAAATGTTATTAGCCTCCCACTTCATTTGAGAGGCCTGCGACTAGACTGCCCCCCCCCCCTTTCAACAAGAGTTTGATTTTAAAGTTTTGGGTTGGCTCCTTCCCCCTTCGCTGTCAAAATAAGTGAAACTCGTTCGGCAAATCGACTTTCGTTAGCGGGGAAAGTTTTATTTCATTTTATTTTTTTTTTTAAGACGAAGAAGAAGGAACTAAGGTGAGACCCAATCATTTTTCTTTACTTTCTTGTGACAAATCCCTTCTTCCTTATTTCTTTTTTCTTCTTCCTTGTTTCCTAAAGATCGACGTTACACTTCGAGGTGGCTCATTCCGCGAAGTCCTTTCGAACCGAATAAATATGCAGCTAGCGATCGCCTTCTTCACTTTAACGCTCGCCTACACGGTTGGAGTAGCGAGCGGTCGAAACGCTCCACGAGGTAGTGCCGGCGGCGATGGTGGCCTACAAATCGAATTGGATCAAATTTTAAACAATAATCGTCTGCTTGACGCGTACACCAAGTGCTATTTAGGGACGGGCCCGTGTCCTGGCCCTGCGAAAAAAGCAAAAGGTGCGTATATATGTACATAACTTCACTGGTTAATAAGTTTGGTTCGTTAGAAAAAGTAAAGGTGTAATCCAGTCAAGCTACGTGCCGAGTGGTAAAAAATTAGATTTCATCCCTGTGTGTCTCTCTAGCTACTTTAACACCTAAAGCAAGAGATAATTACATTATCAATCATACCGCTCCCTACCGTGTCGTTAATTCCACACTCACGATTTTCAGCTTTATAACCCCCTCCCTCCCCCCCGAACCACACCGTCACTTCACTCGCTTCGCGAATAATATCAAAAGCTAATCCTAAAGCCTTTCCCTCCTCCATTTCCTAAATTAAGCTCTCGCGGAGCTTGAATTTCGTGTTATGCCCTCCCCGGAAAGAAGAGGCGATCATGTGCGAAGCGCGCAGACACACACACACACGCTGTCGCGGAAATGGAATGCGAGCAATGCCAATTTTAGCAGCGCTTAACGGAGACTACAAAAGAAAGAGTACAGACATGTTTTCCTTTGGTTCACAGAGTCGAGGACGAGCCGAAAAACGGAAATTTTCCTCGAAGACAGTCTCTCGCAACTTTTTAAAACACGCCAGTCATGACAGGAATGACAAGGACTGGAAGAAGCTGGAGACTTTTTTTTATATTTTTGTATTTCTGCTGCGTCAAAATTTTAATGGTGGGACGGGGGTGAGGTACCGTGAAACCGTAATTCGTAAAACGTAATTCCACGTTACGTTTTTAGTGACAGAAAAACGGTGTAGTACATAGGAGCGGTGTGAGAAGTGGATTTTACTCTAAATTTATTTGCGACTAGAAAAAGAAAGTAAAAGTCGCACTTTCTATTAATAAACTTTCTTCCTCTCTAGAGGTACAAGCCCACCTGTCCGGCGAAATAAAAAAAAAAATCACGTTCACCATACTGGCCACTCATTGATTCGCAGTTTTTACCTCGATATTCCCACATTATTACTAATCGCCCCCTTCCACCATCTCTTACATTTCTAATTTCGGAATTTGTTCTGTCATTTCTGTCCATAAAGGATACCTAGCCGAAGTTTTCGCTACAAACTGCGGTAAATGCAACGAAGAACAAAAGAGGCAAACGAAAATAGCTTTCAGAAAACTCAGAGAAAAGAGACCGGGCGATTTTAGAAAAGTGTTCGCCAAATACAATCCAGGAAATACGCACTTCGACTCTTTTAATCGATGGTTAAATTATGATAAATTGTAAATTGTAATGTTAAATTGTTCCTTTAAACAAAAAACGCTATTTATTGTTAAAATACACGCAAATCGTTTTACTTCGTCAGCCTCTTTTTTTATCTTATATATTTACTTTTTATAAATAAAACAAGACAGAAGGATGCCACTCCTTTAGACCGTGTACAGTTGGCCGATTATGCCACCTCGCCTTTGGTAGGCTTCGTCAACCCTTGATAAAAGAAAAATATTTTCATCCTCCAACCCCGCCTGTACGACAAACAAAAGCTCTGAAGGTTTACCCCCTCTGCGCCACAACACGCCCTCCGAGGCTTCTCTTTTTTTTATATAAGACAAGATCCTGATCGTTTTTTTTATTTTTCTTGTCATTCAAAAAGCGAAACAAAAAGTGTGAGTGCCCCATCACGCCGAAAAGATATCGTACTTTGAGGAATTAGTGGCACAGGCACCGCAATCGGAGGGTGGATGGGGGAAGAAAAACACTTGGAGCAAAAACGCTTTCATAACCCCCCCCCTACCACCCCTTTTCAATGTTTGAGTCCATTATCGTCAGAAACACCCTCACATCCGAAAGGGGCAGAATCACGTACATATAGGGCGTAGTATAGTATATGTATACTTCCGCGGGACCAAACAGCGGCAAACATGATGGAAAGTGCGCGTGTTGGCACCACATGATTGTAACTAGGAGGGAGGGGAGAGTCAGATGGGGCAACAGCCCGTTTACACTAGCAACAAATATTGCCGGTATTGAGAAAATTGCTCCACAAAAGTTGCCCGGCAACTCGTGGCAATATTTATTGCCGCAACTATATTCCACATCACATTTCTTCCCGAAGGTTGTTCAATAAATGTTGCTCCATAAAAATGGGTCAATTTTTACGTTTACACTAGAGGGAGATGGGAAAAGTCAAGAAGAGACTGTCGTCGCTGCTGCGGTAGCCGATCATCGCAGCCCGTGGAAAAGGAGGAAAAAAAGAAATATTTTTTTGGATCAGCAGCAGTTCGTCGCTCTTCTCTCAAAAATCCCTTGCTCGGCGTCATGCCCTCTTCCGTGGAGTTCCAAACGTCATCCCCCCCCCCCCTTTGAACGTGTTTTGTTCTATGGATTTCAATTTTTCACATTCACACAGGCCGGATGCGTATAAGTGAAAAGAAAAAAAATTAGTGAAATTAGACCTCCTTTGCGAACGAAAACACACCCTATAAACCATAGCCCGAAAATCAAAACCCTTCGAGATATGATTTTTTAAACATCTTTTTAGGATAACGTCATTTTGAGGTTTGACTAAATGTGAGTAACTCGCTTCACGGCTACTTTCTGCAACTTTTGACGATGGATTCGGGAAGAGCACACTCTTTTCTGTCAGGCCTAGCTATTTTCGTCAAAAAATAACTGTATTCTGTGCCCACGACAGCTCTGCCAAGTTGTGCGAAACGGAGATATTCAATTTTTCAATAAAAGGCAACCCCCCCCCTTCACCATACTAAAACTGCACCTATCGACTTCCCATGGATCGGAAAAACTTCTTCAACGTGTCTCTTTCAAAATTACCTATTATACTCGTGAGCGTTTGCTTCATTAATTGGCGATTTTTCGGCAGAAATTACAATTGTCATAAAATTGACAGCTTCCGCATAGAATTGACAATTTCCTCATAAATAGACAATTCCCTCATAAATTGACAATTCCCTCATACAATTGACCATTTCCTTATAAAATTGACAATTTTTTAAAATAAACTTAACAATTTCGTCGTAAAATCGACACTTTCCACATAAATTAAACAAAATTTTTTCACTCTTAAAATTGATCATTTCCGCATATAATCGGCCATTTATACAAAAAATGTCAAGTTTAGCCAAGATGAACGGTCACCAATTTCTGTATTAACAATAATCACAGAAAGCGCGAAAATCCAACCAAACCAAAAATCAAACTACAGGGTATAAGTTATAATTTCTCGTCAAATTGACAATTTCTGCTTGAAATTGGTTGCGTTGCAAAACTCGGGGCTCGTGTTTAAACGCTGAAGTGTACAATTAAGTGCTTACTGAAGTTTTGCAACGGTGATTTGTGAGTTTTCAATTCCCCGTTATCATAGTCGGAAGGTTAGTAACTTCCTTTCCTTCATTAATATTTTATTTTTAGGCTTTTGGCTCATTATTGCAATAAGCCAAGACCCTAAAAATCAAATTTTAATCAACTTGTATGGCTTAAAAAGTAATAATATTCCTTTCCTTCATTTTTTTGTCAACCATCGTTGAACTTTTATGGTATTTTTGAAAAAAAAGAGGGCAGAAAGGTTTCATCGCGATGAAAAAGGCTATCGAAACACCTCGGTACATGTTTTGTTCGATTATTAAACACTTACTCAGCGCTGAGCTAGATTGACAGTTTTGCAACGGCAAAAGATTAAGTGCTTATTAAGCGTTGAAGAAGTCTGAAGTTTTGCAACGCGGCCATTGATAATTTCTGCTTGAAATTGATAATTTCTGCTTGAAATTGATAATTTCTGCTTGAAATTGATAATTTCTGCTTGAAATTGATAATTTCTGCTTGAAATTGATAATTTCTGCTTGAAATTGATAATTTCTGCTTGAAACTGAATATTTCTACTTGAAATTGATAATTTCTGCTTGAAATTGACAATTTCTGCTTGAAATTGACAATTTTTGCTTGAAATTGACAATTTCTGCTTGAAATTGACAATTTCTGCTTGAAATTGACAATTTCTGCTTGAAATTGACAATTTCTGCTTGAAATTGACAATTTCTGCCTGAAATTGACAATTTTTGCTTGAAATTGACAATTTCTGCTTGAAATGGACAATTTCTGCTTCAAATTGACAATTTCTGCCTCAAATTTACAAATTAATTCTCTCGTAAAATTGACTATTTCAATAATAATAATAATAATAAAAATAATATATTTTATTGTTCACAAAACTTTCGAGATTTAGGAACAGTGTCAATAAATATTGTTGATTCAGATCACAGCACGGCTGATAAGAAATCTTTAAGAGAGTACGGAGCCAGGTCCAGCAGCAATTCCTTGCTTCTCGCCTTGAATCGCCTCAAAGGCATTTCTTTCAGCGAGGCCGGGGGGCAGTTATATAGTTGTGGGCCAATTACGCTGGGGTTATACTGCAGAGAGCGGGTCAGCCGACAGCGCTCTGATACCAGGTCACCTTTAAACCTCGTGGAGTACCCATGCTCCAGGGAGACCACTCTGCCCTGCAGTGCCATCTCGTGGGTGCAACAAAGCATCTCCAAGATATAAGTCGCGTAGAAAGTTAATATTCTGTGCTCTTTAAACAGATCATGGCAAGATGTGCGGGGCCCGACTCGTGCAAGAAGACGGACCGCCTTCTTCTGATACTTGAAGACTTTAAGAACATGTGGTGAATTGCCCCATACCACGATACCATATGCCATTCGTGAGTGAAACAGAGAAAAGTATACCATTCTCAAGACAGAGTGGGATACGGAAAATTCCAAGCGCCTCATTACAAACAGAAGTCTGGCTAGCTTCGAACAGAGTGTGTTTACGTGAGGTTCCCACGAGAGGCGTGAGTCGAAGACGATTCCAAGGAAGCTAACGGTCGATGAATTTGCCGAGCTACCCTTCAGGTCGATGGTCAAGTCCTGCGTCTTGGACTGGTTTAGCATGAGACGATTGGCGTCGCACCACCCAGCCATCACCGACGTCGCCTCATCCACACCAGTCGCGGTCTCGAGGGACGACCGCCCGAGGCACGCGATCGTTACATCGTCCGCGTACATAAACGGCTGGGTACTTGGCCCCAAAAGATTTGCTGGGAGGTCATTAATATAAAGATTGAATTCAGAGGGATCAAGAATCGTCCCCTGCTTTCACTCCGATGTCGCAGGTGGGAAGCATCTCGGAGTTTCTTCCACCGTAGGAGACAAGCTGATTCCATCCCGAGGCAGCTGACGCGAGCAGTTTTATTGCGGAACCCCTCATTCCAAGGTATTGAAACTTGGAGGTTAACACATCCAGATTTACTGAGTCGAAGGCACGCGACAAATCAAAGAGCCGCAATGAAACCCTCTTCTTCTCTTCAAGACCCCGCAAACACCGGCACAATAGTTCTAGTGCAGCCACAGATGTTGACCGGCCACTTCGGAATCCATACTGGCAATCCGACAATATGGACAAGTCATTTAAGAAGCTTGATAACTGAATGTCAATAAGGGACTCGAACACCTTCATTAGGACGCATTCAATCGATATTGATCGGTAGTCACAATAGGCATCAGTTCCCTTTTTGGGGACAGGGATTACTCGAGCAATCTTAAAGGAGGACGGAATTTCGCCCGCATGAATAAAAGAGTTGAAGACGAAGCAAAGCGGCTCCACGATCTCAGGTGCAATATGCCTTATCATGCCAATGGTCATCCCATAAGCATCCATCGATGAACTTATTTTGAGCTTGAAAATAGCGGAGAACACCTCCTCGACAGACACCTCCTGAAGATCGAAAACCTGCTCCTCACGGAGGCACGTTGCCGGAAGAAAGTCAGCGGGAGTGGAAGAAGACGTCGGTTGTCTGCTCAAAGTGTCCTTAGCCATGCCGACAAAAAACTCGTTGAACCCATCCGGTGACAGTTCAGAATCCTTACGGGCAGTAGGCTTCAGCCAAGCATTTCTTATTTCATTTTTGACAATTCGCCAGGCTGCTTGAGGCTTGTTACTGGATTTTCGGAGTAGATCATCATTGTACGTTACCTTAGCTAATTTTAGACTCCGACGCTAGTCCCTACGTGCAGAGGCTAGCGACAATCTCCAGGCGGTTGTGTGGTTCGGATCACACTGAGCTAATCGGTGGAGATGAACGCACCTTTGTTTCTTGACTTTCAGATCCGAGTACCATGGGTATCTGGTGACTGTCCCGCGGTCAGGCTTACTCTCATACCATGGACACGTACTCTCTATAGCCTCCAGAAGAATGGGGAGGAATACATCCGACGCTTGATCACGAGGGGCATCATAGACATGAAACCATAGGCCGGGCAGACCGAGGCACCCTTGAGTGCATCGAGGTTTGATTGACCCAGCAGTCGACGCCTTACGGCTGATTCCTTCCCTTCCAAGCAATCGTGTGACAGAAACAGGTCAAACTCAAGGGCAAGGTGATCAGAAAAGCTTTCAGGGTACACTCCGCTGGAGAACTGGGACGGATGGCAGTTTGTAAATATAAAGTCTATTGTTGACTTGGTGCCGTTGTAGTGCGTTCGCGTACTTTCTGTGATGGTAGAGCAAAGGCCATACTCAGCCAAGACATCGAAGAGCGACTGACGTTCAGCATTATCTGTCTCCAGGTGTATGTTGGCATCGCCAACTATAACAATTGGAGCTCTCAGAAGTGAAAGCCGATGAACGAGCAGAGAGAACCGCTCTATGAAGTCCGAAAACACGGACGAAGGAGGACGGTACAGGCAGCACACCACGATTCCCAGTTCTTCGTGACACTGACGATTTTTATCATAAAATGGACAATACGTCATCATAACATTGCTCTTGGTGAAGTGTTCCGCATATTTCTATCCATTGATGTGGCATTTAGCGTAAATTTTGCCTTGAAAGTGGCATATCACGTAAGTGTTTTCCCGAATGTTGCTGCGTTTTGCTCACCGTGGGGTGTTTTGCGTAGTTTACTCGGAGTGCCGTGGCGTTTTGAAAGAGTTTTTCCCCCCACAATGCGTGTGTTTTGCATAAAGTTTGCCCTTGGCGTGACCTTTCCCATAAATTTTATTCTAGACGTGGCGGCATTCAACGTCAATTTTCCCCTCAGTGACGCCATTCGCGAGAGTTTTTCCCTTAACTTGGCATTTCGCGTCTCTCGAGAATTTTGCCCTCGATGTTTGGCGTAATTACCCCCCTCCCTCCCAAACCAGATGTGTCATTTCACTTGAATTTCGCACCGAGCGTGACATTTCGCGTCAATTGTGCTTATAATTTATTGGCGTCTCACGTAAATTCAGCTTTCAATGGGACAATTCGTCAAATATCTACATTTTGCCTTGAATGTGCAGTTTTGCATAGCACATTGATCTGAATGAGGCCTTAAGGAGTGGCCACACATGCGTCAAATATTTGGAAATATTTGAGGATGCGTTCCAATTTCCAGTTGGTGGGCTTCTAGACGTTGCAATATTGGTAGATTTTTGCCAAATATGGACACATTTACGCCGTTACGCTTAAACATTGGCCTGGACACGCTGTTTGAGGCACCGTGGCAATTTTTTTTTTTTTTTCTCCCCTAAACTGAGCGCTCTTACCAGTGGGCATATAATCGAGAAAAACGGTTGATACGAGCGACCATGACGCGAAAGAATCATTTCAGGACCTTTTAAGGGCCAACTGCACTAGCGGCTACTCTGTTGCGTGTCAGGCCGGAACCGCCGGCCGTACGTCTCGGTTGAGCATGGCTTAGGGGACTCATAAATCACGCATGTCACAGACCATTACCTTCGAGAAAATGATACTAAACATATAGGTGATTGTTATTGCTAAACTGCCGTTCTTTAAAAAATTAGTATAGGAGAGACGCTCCCTACCCCAATCCTCCCCACCCACTCCCTCTCGGAATGAGTTTTTTCGCGATCGAGCCGGGAAAAGAAGATGTGTGTGTGTCTCCTCGAGGAAAGAAGTACAAAAAAACGCCTTCGCTGAAGTTGTCTCAAATCTCAAGGTACCTACTAAAAGTCAGTCTCATTCTCTCTCTTTCCTTTTCCAAAAATTTAGTTAACTCCATTTTCCGGTCTCTCAAAATTTATCAATCGCTCTCCCTATAAAATACAGTCCCCTCTGCTCTCCAACAACAAAATTTGGTCCTCCGGGCCGGATCAAAAAAAAATTTGAATTAAAATATCATCATTTAGAATAAGTAAGATAGGTCCTTAAAATTATTCATTTAATCGTAGGTCAGTTAACGTAGTTCAGCTTCCAAAAACGAATAAAACTAGATATATCTCTTCTTTATTTTATTTAAAGTAGTTTAAGTTTTAAGGATTGTACAAAGTTCAACAGAAAAGTTTATACTCCATCTCTCTCTTTCCCCTCTCTGTGGAATTATTCCGGCGCCAATTCACAAGCTCATTTCATTGCACTGAATTTCATTCAAGCTCTCTCTAGCGTCAAGTTTATTATAACTCTAATTAACCACTCTAATTAATTTTAGTTTTAATCACACTAATCATTAATCACTAGGAATCAATTGTTTTTCTCAAACCTCTCTAGTAAGTTTTTTTTTTCGGTAAATCTTCAAACTCCTTGCATTGTCACATTTAACGGTCTTTTCTCAATATTAAAATAAAATGAATCCCCAAGAAGATGAACGCGTTAAATTAATACAACGGCTCTCAAAACAAAGAGAGAAGCTTTTCAGACGAATGAATGACTGCTATAAGCTTGCAAAAGAGCTCAAAATCAGCGACCACAACGCCTTTCTCGCTCGGTATGAAAAATTAGGTGGTATATACGAAAGTTATGACGAAATTCAAAATAATATAGAAGACAACATCATGATACTAGGAGATGCTGGAAAAGCCTATTCACAGGATTCTGCAGCATTCGACAACATGTACTTCCTGGTACAAGAGACGTATTTAGCTCTTCAACAAGCGCTAAAGAAAAAGGCTGAAGCTTCAGCAACAACCAGCTCACCTCAACCTCAACCGGTAACGTTTGATAGAAGTAATCTCCCTAGATTAAGGCTCTCCACTTTCGACGGTGAAAAAACCGAAGAATTCTCCCCCTTTTTAGCGTTGTTTGATTCGTTAGTTCATAACACACCCCTTTCAAATATTGAAAAATTTCATTACTTAAAAACATGTCTGGAAGGTAAAGCTTCTTCCGCTATAAGCGAAATTCCCCTCACTGCAAATAACTACGAATTGGCTTATACCACTCTTAAAGAAAAATATGACTGTGTCCGCATACAAGCGAGTCATCATCTCAACAAAATTCTCTCTTTCAAAACGCTCCATAAAGAATCGCTGGCAGGTCTCAAGGACTTTCTTCAAATCTTCGACACCAGTGTCAAGGCTTTCAAAAATTTGAAGTTAGATCACAACAATTTCACTCTGTTTTACATCGCTCTCCAAGGCCTCCCCCTCGAAACCAGAAAAACTTTCGAATCAACGCAAAATGATGTGCCCACATACGAAAGCCTCGTTGAATTCATTAATCAAAGAGCAAAAATTTTAGAAGTCTCGACCACGGTTTCGGCAAATGAAACTCCACAGCCTCATACAAAATCTAGTCGAGGTCAAGCAACCAAACTGGTCATGGCGGTCTCCGCCGCTGAGAACAAAGTTTTGCCCCCGTGTGACTTGTGTAAAGGCTCACACAAATTCATCCAGTGCCCCTCGTTTCTCTCTCTAGACGTGGCAACACGATCCTCTTTCGCTAAAAAATATGGCAGATGCTATGTGTGTTTGGGCAAACATTTCGTCAAAGACTGTTCGTCCAAAGGCCTTTGCCGTGTGTGCAACGGCAAACACCACACGCTCTTGCATTCTCCGGGGGGAGCCAAAGCCCCGCAAGTTGACTCAACCAATAAATTACCCACCTCTTCCTCAGAAAATAAGCTAAGTGCCAGCACATTTTTCGTTCAGAAATCCACTGACGACGTAACCGTCGTACTTGGAACCGCTCAAATTTTAGCTTTTGACGCGTACGGTGTTGCTCACCTCGTCAGAGCCGTCGTCGACCCCGGCTCTCAACTCAATTTCGTCACTTCACGGTGCGTTCAACGCCTTGGCCTCACAAAGAAACAATCATCTACCGCTGTCTCAGGCATAAGCGATGCCAAAGTTTCATCTAACAAAGGGTTCACCGAATTTGAAATCACCCCTAAAGACGACCGATCGTTGAAATTCGCCCTGCAAGCTATCGTTCTCGACGAAATCACTCCTCCATTGCCAACCGTCAAACTCGATGATGACATCAAACGCCACTTCGACAATCTCAAGTTGGCAGACGATACTTTCCACAAACCCAGCGAAATCGATGTTCTTCTCGGAGGCGGTATTTTCCCCTACTTACTCAAGCCTCAAATACCCTTGCTGCATGGTACGCCCTCAGCTATAAACACAGTTTTTGGCTGGATGGTCATAGGGGAAGCGCAAATCCAAAAATCTCCGTCACCGCACACGTGTTTACTCTCGTTCGCCCCTCTCGGAAGCCAATTAAAACAGTTTTGGCAAATTGAAGAAATAAATAAATCTATTCCGCCTAACCCTGAAGAAGAGGCTTGTGAAAACCATTTCGCGAAGACTCACACAAGAGACTCCACCGGACGTTACACTGTCCACCTTCCCTTTAAAAACCGCTATCCTCTTCCCATTTCGACTCGAGAAGTAGCGGAAAAAAGACTCGTGTCTCTTGAGCGAAAACTCTCAAAAAATATATTTCTTCGTGTCGAATACGACAAATTTCTTAGCGATTACGAAACGCTCGGTCACATGGAATTGGCTCAACAACCGTCACCATTCGTGATCCCTCATCAAGCAGTACTGCGTGAGGCAAGCTCCACGACAAAAGTCCGCGTAGTCTTCGATTGCAGCGCTACTGTCGGATATCAATCCCCATCTCTAAACCAGCAGCTTATGGCTGGACCTCGGCTACAGCCAGACATAGGAGTCATTCTCATGAAATTCAGGCTTTTTGAAGTTGTCCTCTGTGCCGACATCAAAATGATGTATCGACAAATAATGCTGACTCCCGAACATCGTCAGTACCAACACATCTTCTGGCGCGGCAGCCCTTCTCAACCTATATTGGAATACGAGCTGAAGACGGTGACATACGGTGCTACGCCAAGCGCTTTCCTTGCTCAAAGGGTCTTGAAGCAACTTGCCTTCGATGAAGGTGAGACTCTCCCTCGTGGTGCTCAAGTGATTCTCGAGAACACATTCGTTGATGATTTAGCGTTTGGTGGTTCCTCTATTGAAGATGCGCGGGAAGTGAAAAATCAAGTCATCGAACTCCTCGCTCGAGGTCAATTTGAGCTCCGAAAGTGGGTATCAAATGAACCTTGTTTGCTCGAAGATATTTTGCCAGAAAATCAAGCTCAGCACCAGTCGTTTGACAAAGTGGACTCGACTTCGGACTGTTTAAAGCTCCTCGGATTGAAATATAACCCCTCACATGACACTTTCTCTTTCACGGTCCAAAAACCCGTCTCAGAACCTACCAAGCGAGGCATGCTGTCAATCGTAGCCGTAGCACGACTCTTTGACCCATTAGGTCTGTGCTCACCCACGGTTCTCTGGGCCCAAACTTTGATTCAAGAAGCGTGGAAACTCCAAATTGACTGGGACGATCCGTTACCAGACAACATTCTTCTAGATTGGCGCAAATTTGTCATCCAACTCCCTCTGTTAAATGAATTGGAAATTCCTCGGTTAATTCCAGCCTTAAAATCCAGTGTATCTGTCGTGGGATTCTGTGACGCCAGCTCTATCGCATACAGCGCGGTAATTTATCTACGCTGCGAAAACTCGGAAGGCACGAAAGTCCAGCTGCTTCAAGCGAAAACTCGTGTCGCTCCCATTAAGCCGCTAACTATTCCAAAACTCGAGTTGTGCGGCGCTCTACTCCTGTCCCGCCTTCTCAAATCCCTAGAGGATTTTCTCAAAACTCTCGACCTCCTCAGCAAAATAAGTCTCTTTTCAGATTCAGCCACAGTTCTGGCATGGCTGAGAACTCCTCCTCACACTCTCAAAACGTTTGTCGCACACAGAATCGTCGAAATTCTAGAAACCACTTCTCCTTCCTTTTGGCGTCACGCACCGTCACATCTGAACCCCGCGGATATTTCATCTCGAGGACTGTCTCCTAAAGCTCTGAAGGAAAACACTCTCTGGTGGGCGGGACCTTCATTTCTCCTTGACGATCCACAAACTTGGCCTGACTCTTCTCTTCTGGAACACTCAGCTCCTCTCCCTGAAGTGAAAACCAAAACCGCTCTAGCAGTAGTAAAAGAACTCGAAACTGTTGATTTCATAACTCGTTTTTCCTCCCTTGAAGTTCTGATAAGAGTGACATGCAGAATTTTGCGCTGGTCTCCCAAATCAAACCGAAGTAAATCTCCAACAGAGCAACTTACAATAAGTGAACGTGAGGCTGCCCTAAAACGATGCGTTTTTGCCTCACAAAAGCTCTACTTCAAGGAGCTCGTGGCTGCCCTGAAAAGTAATCGACAATTGCCACGCAGTTACGCGAAACTTGCTCCTTTCATTGATTCCCTCGGGCTTGTTAGGGTGGGCGGCAGACTCAGGCATTCTATACTTCCTGATGAAACGAAATTTCCCCTTCTCCTTCCTCGTCAAGCCCCGCTTTCATCCCTCATTTGTCGTTTTTACCACCACGTCTCGCTGCATGGAGGCGCCCAGCTCATCCAATCGTTGATTCAACGCAAATTCTGGATCCTAGGCCTGCGACGACTCATCAAGTCCCAGAATCGTAGCTGTCTCAAATGCTACCGCTTTCAAGGTAAACCCCCTCAGCCGAAAATGGCCGACTTACCCGCTATTCGTTTTGAACAAATTCGGCCCTTTCTTAACACCACTCTCGACTGTGCCGGCCCATTTAAACTCAAGGAGCACCTACGACGTAATGCTCGAATAGCTAAAGGTTATCTGATCTTGTTTGTTTGTCTCTCCACCAAAGCAGTCCATTTGGAACTCCTCAGCTCTTTGACAACGGAATCCCTCCTGATGGCTCTGGATCGCTTTATCTCCCGTCGAGGACTGTGTGCAAACATATTCTCAGATCGAGGTACCAACCTAGTTGGAGCTTCGAACCATCTCAAAGAGGTGGCAACCCTTATCCGGGACTCCGCTCCGGAGATCGTGAAACTCCTGACTTCGAAGGAAATAAAGTGGCATTTCAATCCGCCGCAAAGCCCTCATTTCGGCGGTCTCCATGAAAGAATGATTCGGGAAGTAAAGCGGCATCTCGTTCGCACTGTCGGGGAAACCCCTCTTACCCATGAAGAAATGTCGACGTTTTTCTCAAAAATCGAAGCCATACTCAACAGCAGACCGCTTGGATACGTGTCTAATGACCCGAACGACAGCGTCGATTACTTGACTCCAGGCCACTTTCTCGTGGGTAGTCCTCTCCTCGTTCCTCCACAGCCCTTAGATCCCGATGATCTTCGACTCAATCAACGATTCACTCTGATACACCAGAACTTGAGATCTTTTTGGAATCGGTGGTCCAAAGAATATCTCCAGGAGCTCCAAATCCGGACGAAGTGGACAAAAAATTCGCCTTCTCTTCAAGAAAACGACATTGTAATTATCAAAGATGTAAACGCCCCTCCTCTTACATGGCCTCTCGGCAGGGTAATTACCACGTATCCAGGCCCTGACAACAAGTTGGAGTCGCAGATGTTCTCATCAAAGGGAAAACATACCAGCGAGCCATAAACCGTTTGCTGCCCCTGCCCCATCTCGATTAAACCTATTGCTAGCTTCAAATTTCTCTACTTAGGTTAAGTTAGGTTAAGTTTGCCTAGAAAAGTCTCGTTCTCATTAATCTAAATTATGTTTTAGTTTTACCCAACGCTAGTTAAGTTTACTCCAAAGTAAAAAGCTCTCGCTTTTGGTGGGCGGTTTGTTATAGCTAAACTGCCGTTCTTTAAAAAATTAGTATAGGAGAGACGCTCCCTACCCCAATCCTCCTATGCTCCCCACCCGCTCCCTCTCGGAATGAGTTTTTTCGCGATCGAGCCGGGAAAAGAAGATGTGTGTGTGTCTCCTCGAGGAAAGAAGTACAAAAAAACGCCTTCGCTGAAGTTGTCTCAAATCTCAAGGTACCTACTAAAAGTCAGTCTCATTCTCTCTCTTTCATTAATAAATTAATTAGTCTGATATTATCCGGACGACGATGGAAGGGCATAGCCCAACACGATTCGAGTTTCGAGAAAAAATGGCTCCCCGGCGGGATTTGAACCCGCAACCTCTGGATTACCAGTCCAGCACGCTGCCATTTGCGCCACGGAGACGCCTATGGGAGTCGTACTCCGAGGGATAAGCTAAGCCGAACCCCACCCAGGTCCATTGTTTCTCGAAACTCTAGGCGCTTCTCCTGATCGGTAAACCACGCCGAATTTTATCTTATCTAGATGTTGTTAGATGGATATTAATGAATAAATCTGTCGCCGGTATTTTAATTAATAAATTAATTAGTCTGATATTATCCGGACGACGATGGAAGGGCATAGCCCAACACGATTCGAGTTTCGAGAAAAAATGGCTCCTCGGAGTACGACTCCCATAGGCGTCTCCGTGGCGCAAATGGCAGCGTGCTGGACTGGTAATCCAGAGGTTGCGGGTTCAAATCCCGCCGGGGAGCCATTTTTTCTCGAAACTCGAATCGTGTTGGGCTATGCCCTTCCATCGTCGTCCGGATAATATCAGACTAATTAATTTATTAATTAAAATACCGGCGACAGATTTATTCATTAATATCCATCTAACAACATCTAGATAAGATAAAATTCGGCGTGGTTTACCGATCAGGAGAAGCGCCTAGAGTTTCGAGAAACAATGGACCTGGGTGGGGTTCGGCTTAGCTTATCCCTCGGAGTACGACTCCCGTAGGCGTCTCCGTGGCGCAAATGGCAGCGTGCTGGACTGGTAATCCAGAGGTTGCGGGTTCAAATCCCGCCGGGGAGCCATTTTTTCTCGAAACTCGAATCGTGTTGGGCTATGCCCTTCCATCGTCGTCCGGATAATATCAGACTAATTAATTTATTAATTAAAATACCGGCGACAGATTTATTCATTAATATCTCTCTCTTTCCTTTTCCAAAAATTTAGTTAACTCCATTTTCCGGTCTCTCAAAATTTATCAATCGCTCTCCCTATAAAATACAGTCCCCTCTGCTCTCCAACAACAGTGATCATCCCTCCTAGATGGGATTTTAAGGTTTTGATTATTTTTGTTGACTCCAAGGGAGGGGCCATGGCCCCTGTGGCCCCTCCCTTAGATCCGCCACTGCCTGGCGAACGGAAGTGAGGCGGACGAAATTAAGGTGATGGACGGCGCTGAGTTGGATGAGGAACTGCGGGCGAAGGCGGCGGATGGATTTCCTTCTTCCTCATCATTTCAAAGTCAGAGTAGACAACCACTAAAAATAGTCGTTTTTCGGCGGGTGCGGAGATAATTGACCCTTTCGATGACGCGGATCCTGATAATTTGGCGGAAAAGTGGCTCGACCGGGTGAACAGATTGAGCTAACCGGCGAAGCTTAGAAATGCCCTTATGAGTTTTGCGAGTTCTTGCAGAGGAGCTTGTTGGACGGCGAAAGAGTTTGAACGAACCCATGGCGCAATATTTTCATTTAAAATTAGACCTGTATGTAAGGTGTCGAATTTCTGGCGGAAATGCGGATTCATGCACCATTCGAGGCTTACCCGAGTGCACGAGTGAATGCCTTAGTTACGGGTGCAAGTGAGTAGACTGGCCTCATCAGTTATCAAATTCCAAGGTGAGAGAAGCTCTTTCAATTTTTACGAAAAATGTATAATTTCAATAAGGCATTCTAAAATGGGCGTATAAAGGTTGTAGTTTACCTATGTATACAGGAAGTACCTGTAATTTAGTTTGTTGCCGCCTAGGTGGAACTTTGGGGTTTAATCCTCATAAACATGGTGTGCTTAGAAGGGGTTGGTGGGAATTTAGGCGTTAATTGTGGCGTTACAAATTTTAATTTGAAATTGGATGATTTGCAAATCACAGTTGAGGACATGAGGCGGAAGTTACAAAAACTGTCACGGGTCCGATTGAGATTATTTTGGGCCAACTCTGTTTTAGAACCCCTGGTGTTGCGTTATAGAGGCGAGTTACGAGTGAGGACAAAATAAATCTGGCGAATATTGAAAGTAATTCTGAGGCGCTTAACGAATTTGCGGGATTGAGTTTTGATGGAGGCGAAATGTCGAGATATCTTGTGGCTCTGGATGAAAATGTGAAATTGATCGCTAACCAACCGACAGCTAGTGGCGAATGTTCAGATTGTACGAGGAATCCGGGTGAAGTTGTTCTATGGTTCTTAATTGGATTTAGTATGGAGACAAACTGTAGCTGTTCCAACTGGAAGACAACTCAAAAAAAAAATAGTTTATTGATTTTTAATTTTTAATTTAACCGAACATGATATTTTGTTGAAAAAAGGCGCGGGTAGCGAGCTGGGGTGTAAATACTAAGCGATAAATGTGGTTCAATTACGCGCGTTATGTGGTTGGCGAAGTTGATGTGGGCGATATCGGCGAAGGAAATAAGTCCAAATTGAGAAATTTGTTGAATCGATGGGCGTAGTGCTTTTTACGAGGGGATGACGATCTGGGGTTCACTAACTTAGGGCGCTTAAAAAAAAAAAAAATAAATTCAGAACGGCAAATTAACTACAGGCCTTACTGTTTGTTAATGAATGGGCGAGAATTAGTACTGAAACGTATCCAGAGTCTATTAAAAGATGGTGTGATCTGAGTTCCGAAGAAAAACAATGAGGTACGATTGAGTGTTGGTTGTAGGGCTCTGAATCTATACCCTTTGCCCTTAATTTTCGATCAAGTTGATCGCTTAGCTGCGGAAACGCTATTGTTGGATTTATGACTGAAAGGTAACAAGCGATTCCTTTTATCACAGTTAAGGGTGTTCCGCGAGCTAAGATTCAAACGAAACTTTTCTTTTAAAACAGTAAACGTAAGTAGTACAATAAAACTTTCTAAGATTCAGTTCATTTAACGTAATTTATTACTCCTGACGATTAATTTCAGTACCTTGAAGTGTCTTTTGACTCGGCCAACTCATCACCCTCCCATCATCACCCCACTCATTTAGCGGATAGTGAATAAGATGTTGGGCGATTCATGACATTATAGGACGTCCTGGCGTACATGGATGACCTCCTGGCTTTTTATGCAATCCTTGATGTTGATAAAGGTAAAGGCTTGGAATTGCTTGGTTTTGAGTTTGACCAGTAAGGCGAAATTCAAATTGAAGTAGTCAAAACCTTCGTCTTTGAATAAGTAAATTGAATACTTTGGTTTAAAAGTCTCATTCGAGGGTGTCAAACCTACAAGGCGGAAAATTAAGGCTGTTTCATATTTTACCACCGATATACCATTATTTTATGAATTGGAAAGTTTAGCATTAGCAGTAGTATAGAATCAATTAAGCGTTTTAGGGTAATACTAGGGATTCTTTTTAAAATTATTACTGATTGTACAGCTGTAAGGTCAACCCTGTCAAAAAAAAAAAAAAAAAAAAAAAAAAAAAAAAGATGTAGTACCCTGTGTAGCTCGTCGGTGGATGACAATCAAGAGTACGATATGGAAATTGAATATTGTCGTATCGGTAAAATGCATCACGCCCATGCTCTAAGTCGAAATACTGTTGTTGTATGTAAATTGAGTCGGACTGGGTTTCAACGTTTCAGATGCAAGTTAACAAGTATCAACATTTGAGGCGTTATCAGAGGGTTCAACCGGTCCAGAAATGACCATATTGTGAAAGGCGGGCGGTTGTGTAGGCAAACTTTGAACGGCGAAAAACTCTATTCCCGGCGGAACATCATGATGATGCTGGTAATTCGAGCTTCGAAAGATGTCTTTACTTTATTAGTGAATCTTATTGGTTTCCAAAAAAAAAAAAGTGGCGATTCGTTTTAAAATTCATAAAGTATGTCTCAGGCGTTGCGCTTTTGCAAAATGAAATTACGGAAAAACAGGGGGCTTATTCTCTAACTCCGAAGCAATAGCTTTTTCGAAGTCATATGTTTATTTCATTGATTTTCTTCAAACAAATGAATGAAATAAACACATGGCTGGCGAAAAAAATATTGCTTGTTGTTAGAGAATAGGCCCCCTGAAGGCGTGTTATATAACCAATCAAAAACAACCTGTTCCATTGGATACAGTACAACATGTGGATCATTTAGGGCCCTTGGCGAAAACTGTTAAAGGTATAATCTACTTGTTGACGATGGTTTTACTAAATTTGTCTGGGCGAAACGTGACGAAGTCGTTGCGGCCGAATGAGGCGATAGGCCGACTTGGTGAAGTTTTCTTCAACGAGGCTGATAGTATGTGACCGAAGATTGGCGTTTCGGTTTACTAGTCAATTATTCAAGGTATTTCTAGCGGGAAAATGAGTAAGAACATTCTGAAAGCTATATTGCGATCCCAGGAGCGAATGGGCGGGTGGAACGGCAAAACCGTAGACCATTATTGAGGCCTTGAGGCTGTAACGGCGAGTGTTGAAAATGAGGACGAATGAACCATTCGATAAATGCGAGTACGCGATTTTCACCGGCGCAACTTATGTTTGCCCACAGATCTGGCGCTGTGGCAGACTTAACGAAGTCATGTGGCGAAAAAATTATAACAGAGGATCAAGCGAGTCGAATAGATGGGTCAATTTGAGGCGAGGCGATTGGGCGTATGAGCAGATCAGGCGAGGCGAGGCGAAGCACGTGCGAATAAAGGCGAAGTGTCGACAGGTGGTCGGACACAAGGCGATGCTAGGCCTGTTGCAGCTGAAGAGGAGGGTGACGACTCTTCCACTTCTGGGCACGCTAGCACTGGTGTCGATGCAGCTGAATTTAGGAGTGACGGCTCCGACAATTCTGGGCACATGACCAGGTATGAGACATCTGCGAGGCGAGTAGAGAGGCGGGCGGTTATTTCTGTCAGGCGGACAGGGACTAATGACTCAAGGCGGGAAGGCAATGCGCTGGTTGAAGAGCTCGACCAAAGACGAAAAAAAGCTACAGAAAATTTGGTGAAGTCTGCACATGAAATGAAGGAAACATGTGATAAAAGGCGTAATGTGGCGAATTGGTACTATATAGCGTCAGGCGAGAAAAAATGTACCAAGGCAAGGCGTAAATGTGAAATTGGCGAATCGTTTTGGCAGACCCTATCGGATTCGACGTATCCTCGAGAAATAAGATCGTTATTAGTTCGAGGCGATAAAAGGTACGAGGCGGTACAAACGGTTTTTGGGCGAATGTTGCGGCCGACTCTCTCACGTGCCCTACCATAGAATAATAACTATACTGTCGTAAAGAAGGGAAACTTCGCTAAATTTTCGAAGCCAAGGGAAGGTAGCTTCTCGGGGGGAAATGGGAAGGTTAGCTTCACTTCCCCCTTCCTTCTTCATCCAAATTTTGTTTCCATGGTGATGTAATGAAAATTTGTTTAATTTTCACTCCTCCTCTGGTTTTTTTTCGGCGCGAAGCTCCAAGTTCAAAAATAAAAAAGGCAGGAAGTCAAATTGAGTTAATTTATTTTATTTTCTTCGTTGATACTTCAAGTAGTTTTCAGGGTATACATCGATCAAATTGAATGGTTTATGAAAGAGGAATACTTCATGAAGCATCATAGGATGTGAGAACATGAGAATCCGTATACAAATTACAGAATAGTAGGTGGAAGAATTCGGTTCACAAGTAGTAATAGGTTGTGGTATATTGCAGCAAAGTGAGTAAAATTGTGTTGTTTGTATAGCTCGCATAGTAATATAACTCTGAATTCACAGTTCAGTATATCTACAAGTATCTAACGACTTGATTGCATATTTACAGGAGGAAAATTATATTTTTCATGGTGTCTCTCATTCTTTTAAAACCTGGCTTGAGTCAGACCTATACCTATTATGTCGAATTCCCCACCAGGGAATGAGTAAGACTTGAGATTGCCCAGAAAATAAAACAGAAATATTGCGGATTTAACATTAACCTGTCGTATAATACGAAGCTTGTGACAACCCCACCCCTTTCTGATTCACCAGAAAAATAGGCTTTCAAGAAAATATACATAGTAGAATCATATTAAATTATAATACGCTTGTCAGTGAATTGCTTTGTGCGATTCTTACCACCCCGATCTGGTATTTCCACTAGTCGAAGGGACGAGTCATGAATGAACCTCTCTCTACCAAGAGGAAAGTTGGACATGAGCTTGGACCTCTAGTATAATCTTCTGTCTATTTTATTTAAGACTACTGAGTTTATAATTGGAGAAGTACTTAGACGGTTTTCAAGAGAATTAACAATAGACATTGCAACGATCTCAAGAAGAACGTCTCAAGAACAACAGAACAGCTCTGAGAAAGGGGTGAAAATACGTCAGTTTGAGGGGGGATTACGAATCACGGCTTTCATTATTCAATATTGTACAAAATTATAGGTATTGTAGGTCGCCTTGTTATGAGGTTCCGGAGGAAACAATTAATTGCGATCTGGAGGTGAGGTTTACGTACATAACATGGTATTTTGGTTCCCGGAGGCGGACTGTTGGTTTTTCAATTTAAGAGAGGCTTTCGAATTTTTGAGATATCCCCCGGGGCCGGCGCAATCTTATGAATATTATGCACACAGCTGGTCTGGTAAACGCCCAACGTAATCTGCTCCAGCCCCCCCCCCCCAAGAAAAAATTAAATAAATACAAATAATTGTTAAGGGCTCCCCTCACCGTTCAACTCTTCGGTTACCCCTCTTCCTACCTCTCACCGACGAATTCCCTACCAATTTAGCCCAGTTCCACTCAAAAACTGCCCTTGTTTTGCTCAGAACAATAATTTCAGACCACAGTGAAAAACCTGATGAATTAAAATTCATTGAGCAATCATATTGGTCAGTTACCCAGAGCCAAACTTACGCGTTTTTTTTCTCAACTTTTTAGTGAAGGAGTTTCAACATTTGAATCTTGCTAGTTGCTTGTACTTTGGGAAATTAGAAAGACGAACCGATTAATTGGCTGATTTATCAGTAGATGAAGTCGATGGCTGAGAAGAATCACGTGAATTTAACGAGGAAAGGAGGGAACTGAGGACACCAAAAGTATAGCCAGATAGGCAAAAGAAAGAGTATTGCTCGCACAAGCAGAAGTGATGGCGTATATGATGGTAACTTAGATAGCAATTAGCGCCCAATCATAGAGCTTGGAGTAGAAGTGGGATGAATCGCATAATCAATTTTTGGACGCACTGTAAAGGAAGACTATTCCTCCGTAATTTACAAACAGGCGTCCCTGAGGAAGCAATGAATTTTGAATTGATGGTCTGAAGGAGAAGGTGATACAGGAGGAAGACCCCGTGGTTCACCTCAGTGGACGTGGGTTGATGACGGCTAATACTAGCACTGAAACTACTTAAAGTAGAGCTTAAAGTATAGGAATAACGTAATTAAAAAGCAGCGGTCTCCCTCCGTGTTAAGTTGGAGGCATGAAGTGTTGGTCTTCGAAGAGAAGATCACGCATATCTGATGATCGCGGCATGGGACGTTCCATCCAATCAAATGGATCCGCTCATTCCTCTAAAACGTAATCCAAACGGTGCACCTAATGGTTAAAACACATAGGATCGGCAACAAGAAATAGAAAATACTGCGGGAAGTAAACACCCACAGATCTCACATTTATCGTGCAGAAAGTGCATTCTGTAAATAATAGGAATATACAATTAGTAAAAAGAAATAATTCAGAAATATTGCTAAGGGATATCCTTGCCCCTCCTAAATAGGATGAAGTTTTCCCGAACTACTCAATGAGAATTGACAACACGTACATTTGGTAACAATTAGGAGTATTTCAAATTAAGCACAGTGTGTGAAAGCAGAGGATATAAACCATTGATCTTTTATGTCTGTCAATTTGCCTACAAAAAACAAGGAGGTGATTTGTAGGAATAAACGCGCCCTTCTTTTCTTCAATCGGAAAATTATTATTATTATTATTATTATTGTTCAATACGCTTGACACGGTGATGGAGGGCCAAAAAGTATTAGAATCGGTAGATTCTCACTGGGCTCGAAATATATCGACCTCCTCCCCTTGAAAAACGACCAAAAGCTACACAACAATTTACTGAAGGGCAAAAAATAGCCAAAAAGATTGGGAAAAAGGAACTATCGGTATTTTCTCATACACGTGGAAGTATTTTCAGTATAGGCAATTAGGCAGGACGTCCAAGCAAAAATATCCCCGAAATCCCTGTATTTGTGGTACTGGCACCCAGATAGAGAGAAAAAAAGTTACTTTTTTCCAAACTAATTATAAAGGTTTTGTCCTGTTCTTTCTGTGTTATTATTAGTAATAGATCAACTTTCACAACGTCATCATCACCTATAAAATGGATTACTTTTTTCCTAACTCTCCACGTCTCCACTTGTTTCTATGGATGAGGTAGCTCAAGTACTGGAATTTTCGGCATCTTTTCGCACTGATATTCTGCTTACTGGGCTTGGGTAGAAAATAAAAAGAAAGTTCTAATTTTTCCGGAGTACCAGGTTCCTAATACTAGGCATTACCACTAAGAACGCATTATACTTCCGTG